>JALPQI010015230.1:0-27216 GCA_025490895.1 Thaumatotibia leucotreta
TATTTTTCAACTTTACCGGTACTTTTTATCATAGGTACAATTCGTCAAAAAGTAATGTTAGTGGCAAGTTGTTCTGTTATGTCAGTTATGTGTTACCTATTCTTATTTTATTTATTGTCAGGCTAGCAGTTATCGTAACATTTAAAATACATTGTGGTCGTCAGCCTATGATAGACCACTGCTGGACGTAGGCCTCTCCTATTAACTATGCGTATATAGACGCATTAGGAGGAAATTGTGGTAGTATTGTGATAAAAATGAAGTTTTATTATTGTACCTAACGCATTTTAACGAGGAAATTATTATGTTTAGATATTATTATTTAGTAACTAAATGTGACTAAACTAACAAACTGTTTTCCTGTAGACACATATTTAGTGATAAATTGATTACCTATCAATAATTTATTCTTTTTTTATGATTTTTTTTAGTATGTGGTGTGAAAAATATTGTATGAAAAACGTGTTGATATGTCGGCTAACTTCAACTCTTATTGGTTTAAAATACTCGCTTCGTTCATGATTTAAATGTCATAATCATAAATGACTATTCATCATCATCATCAGCCTATGATAGTCCACTGCTGGACGTAGGCCTCTCCTATTAACTATGCGTATAGACGCATTATATAGAAGGTAAAATGCCCATAATCGCCACGCTGGGCAAGCGGATTGGCGATCGCAGTACCTAATGTGTCCACTATGATGACGCTGCTGCCTATCATCAATCTTTTGTCAAATAATGGTTAGTGACACTTCAATCCCTTAGTAGACTCTTACGACACCGGCTATAATGACTATTATACAGCATGATTTTTATTTTTCACCTACCAAACTTTACGGGGTTCATTCTGAGGTCATATTGATGAATAATGACTATTATACAGCATGATTTTTATTTTTCACCTACCAAAATTTTGGGGGGTTCATTCTGAGGTCATATTCAGTTCCTCCCGCCGACGGTCCGTCTGTGGAATGAGGTCCCTGCCGAGGTTTTCCCGTAGGACTACAGTATGGGGTTCTTCAAAAGAGGAGTGTACAAGTTCTTATTGGGTCGGCAACGCGCATGTGACACCCCTGGAGTTGCAGGCGCCCATAGGCTACGGTGACTGCTTTCCATGTATGCTTGTTTGCCACCGACGTGGTATAAAAAAAAAATATTGATGAAAAATAACTATTATACAGCATGATTTTTATTTTTCACCTACCAAACTTTAGGGGGTTCATTCTGAGGCCATATTGATGAACGTTTACTATGGGATTGACAAGCAATTCGAGAAAAAAGCTGATGTTACATACGAACAGGAACACTGAAATAGTGGGGGATAGAATGAGCGAATGTTCGTGTGGTCCAATGCACCTTTATATTTGAACGGTTAATAAAAATCAAATACAGGATTGAATTAATTCAATTACAGCGGAGGCGTTGGAAAAGCCATGGGTAATTCCGGAAACCTACATTAACGACGGGAAACCATACCTGGAAATGACGTGTGGAGCATATCTTCAAAAAGGAGAGTTTTTGAATTGGTATAAAGAAGGTAACTACGCCATTTTTCAATTCTCTTGATTTTAAATCGAACCAAAGAATGTTAATAGTATCTATTACTTACATAAACTCAAAATAGTACGACACAAGTGCGAAAAACATGAAAATCGAAACGAGTGGCGATGTTTTAAATCGACAAGAGTTACGAATTTTCTTTTTGTACGTGTCTCGTACAACGTTTTTTGGTATCTACAGATGGCCCTCCGAAGTTCAGTTGGCTCATTTTACGTCAGGTCTAAAACTTCGGAGGGCCATCTGTACTAAAAAACGTCGTACGAGACACATGCAAAAAGGAAAATCGTAACTCGTTTCGATTTAAAACACTCCCTTCGGTCGTGTTACAAAACATCGCCACTCGTTTCGGATTTCCTGTTTTTCGCACTTGTGTCGTAATGTACTATTCGACTCCTCCAAAGATTGCCACAAATACCGGTCCTTCGCCACCCGCATCCAGCGGACTCTTACGACCTTCACCAGTAGCATTCAGCAAATAATAATTATAATTTATTGTTCAACTGTGTTACTACGGAGATGATTATGCGTAAAAAATAGTTCCTCTTCAAGTTTGCTACTTTAAAAATAATAATTTTGAATCAGCGACGACGTTCTTGGTCACCCATCCCTAACGTATTCTCATTCAAAATACTTTCGTCGTAACGGAATTTTCGAATTTATTTACCTACAGTAGGTACACTCCTTTCGTTTCACTAACAGTTCGAACTGTTACCCTTTGGGCATAGACAGAGCATATTTTAAAATAATAGCACATTACTGCAGACGCCAGGAAAGATGGGCTTGCCGGCTGAGTAGGTATGGACTGCCGAACGTAGTATTTAAGGCCGGACAGTGATACGAAGCCGGTAAGCCCATTTCGCGGCGAGGCATGTATAGTGCTTTTCTCAAACATATGCAATGAAATAAAAAATACGACAATC
The DNA here is from genome assembly GCA_025490895.1 of Thaumatotibia leucotreta. Classification (NCBI taxonomy): domain Eukaryota; kingdom Metazoa; phylum Arthropoda; class Insecta; order Lepidoptera; family Tortricidae; genus Thaumatotibia; species Thaumatotibia leucotreta. The sequence goes on from JALPQI010015230.1 coordinate 2,484, forward strand.
AAAAAAACATAATTTAACTGTTTAGCCTGTTCATGAAAACCGACAACATATTTAAAAAAAATATTTTACCGGCCTAAATCGAAATTCCTATACTATTATCTCGAGTTCATCCGCCTGCAACGTCATACCCACTTTAAAGCCTATTATGACGAACATAATGACAACATTTCATTGCATGTTTGAGAAAAACTATTTCGAACATACTCAGCCCTGCTGTTCTTTATTAACTAATGCCCAATTTACTGAAAACTTACAGGCAAAAAGGAAACATACACGGTAATTGAACAAAACTACGAGGCTGGTTACAGAACGGCCAAGTTACTATGGCCTCTTTTCGACGTGAAAAACGGAAGCAATATATACTGCGGTAAAACCCCCAGTGGAGGCATAACAACCATTCCCATTATTTACCAAACTGCTGTGAAAAATATGAGTAAGTATTTTAAAAAAAATTGTAAAGTATAGTGTGAAGCAGTGAGCCTATAAATTGGTATCCCATATTTAGTTCTCGACGTATCAGCGGGTAGCTCCCATAAATTTTTTTGATGCCAAGTTGGCAACACTGAAATTGATGTTACACATGGCCTTGTCACGTCATCTTATTTGTGTGTTACCCTACTTGGCGTCTCCCATTAGGTGCAAATTGTTAGGCCATGTTCGCACGCTGCGATCTAGGCTACAAAAATGGGCTCGCCGGAAGATCAGTGTTGGCTTTCGGGTCGACATTATGCTGAGGCGAGTCCATTTCGTGGTATAATATTAAAAATGTTGAATTTGTCTGTTTTGTTTTGTCCTGTCATGCTTGTTATATTTGCCACGAATAAATTATTTGTATTTTTATAAATTTTGAGCCTTTCTCAGTACACTGCTGCACTGCTGGACGTAGGACTCTTTTTTATATGGAATCGAACAGACGTTATCGATCGCCTGGGTCGCGTTTTATAAAGTTACATTTTACAATTTCGCTACTTGCCTCTCTAACGCACGCACACATTGGCTAGAAAGCGAGGCAAACAGCAAAATTGTAACTTTATAAAACGCGACCCTGATGGTAAGCGATCACCGTCGTCTATGGATCGCCCACCCGTGGTATTACAAGTTCGTTCCATTAAGATGGGAAAACGCTCTTTTTAGACCACCGGTTCTGCGTTTTTGAACTTCAAGAATATTAAAGCGATTTTTTTTATGACGGACCTTTAGACCTTTTCTCCAACATCAATATTTTTTATTGAACTATTTCTTGAAAAGTGCGGTCGAACAGGACGATGGCGGGAAGACTGCAGGGATTAATCCAAACAATTCTTCGGAGCACTCCCCGTTATAAATGCGATAGAAAATGCAGAGCGAGGCTATATCTCTACGCAAAGCGAAGAAATCAAGCCGATCTGAAATATTCTGGCACTCGACGATTTCAGTCGCTTTGCGCTTTACGCATTAGGATGTAAATGCCCATAATCACCAAACAGGGCAAGCGGGTAATAATGCTGCCTCTGTCATCAATCTTCTATAAAAGAATATCATTTGACACTCGATCCCTTAGTCGACTCTTACGACACACACGAAGATTTGGGGTGGTGACGAATATGCTTCCTTACTGCCGTCACCGTGCCTGCCGCAGGAAAACGTGTATCTTCTTCTTAGTCGTTACCTCATGGCTGAAGATCGTGATCACTTGCGACTGATCTCCATGTAGTCCGGTTTTTTGCCAAGGAGATCGCTTTGTAGATGCTACACTTTGGAGCCCTCTTGACTACGTTGCTTCAGCGCATTGGTATTATCCCCCTAGCAGCCTTCTATATGTCCCATATTTATTTACTCGTACTTCTCCTGACTGTGCCTTGTAAAAGTAAAGAGCGAAGTTAAGTGCAAAAGTGCCCAATAGAGTCCAACTATATAATTGTGTATCTCAAATGCGCATAATTTACTTAGCCCTAAGTGATCTCTGTGCATCCAATTCCTTTTATTTTTGTGCAATAAATGATTTTCTATCTTTATCTTATCTTTTATATGTACCTACCTAAAGTTCACTATTTTGTTTTGATGATTCTGAGGAACTGGCAATGAAAATGAGTAGTTACATATCTACAGTTCTCTTGTGTTTCACGCTTTTGTAAAATATTATAAAATGAAACCGTTTTTATTTCATCTCCATCAAACTATTGTTGGCGCGATCTAATTGGATGCCAGCGACATCTAGCGTGATAGGAGAACTGGCGATTTTAGTGCGGCTACTCGTTCCTGGGTGGCGTTAGTAGTACTTAGCTTATGCCGACTACGTGGTTCCTTGTTTACACAAATTATCAGGTCTTGTTTTAGATTGATACTAAACAAATATTTTTTAGGTGCTTCATATGGCCCTTGGATATGGCCAGAAACGACGGTAGTAGACCATTCAAGTAATCTTGTGGATTTGGAATGTTGGCGGTACTTGTACAAAGGACAATACGTGACTTGGTATCAACAAAGAGGTATATTGAAGATTCTATTATAATTGGATAGAGGGGCATTCCGCGAGAATGTCGCTTACGTGACGCTTATTTATACTATCTATGGCAGCTATGTTAAATAAATGCTCAAAGTTAGAAAAAAACTGTACGAACGTGTAAGTTAAGTCCCGAAATATTACCATACTAGAACTCGGGTTCCTATCATTTAGAAGTACTAAAACAATCACGTTACGTAAGCGACATAATTGTTTAATTTACTAGTAAGTACCTCTGAAATATACTAAAGTAACTAAAGATTTTTTCAGGAGATAAATCAAACACATTAGCAACAATTCAACAAGATGACAAATATGGATACGTGAAGTTAGTTTTACGAAAAAAGTTGAACAAATCCGACAATGGTACTCAAATATACTGTGCCAGTCAGAAAAATATCAGATTTGCGAATCAAAGCGAAAAAATTACACTTATTTATAAACATAATCCAGTATCGGGTAAGTAATATTATCAAACCGGAACCAGAAGGGGCTAAAGTATTTTTGACACAACATTAGCCAAGAAAAGAGTTGTTTATATAGGGTGGGCCATAAATGGTGGCCATAATGGTGGCCAGGGTGGGTGATAAATGCATTTTAACAAGGGAGGTCGAGACCTCAAGACCAAAGTGAATTTTTCACTGGCCCACCCTATATGTATACAGGGTGTAAGTCTAATACGGGCGAGGCTCTTAACGGGTGTTAGTTTACGACATAATAAGTACATTCAAATAACTTTAACTTAAAATGGGAGCAACAAAATTATGGCATAAATGCCGTATCAACGATAACAAATGTTCGTACCTACATTGCTGCCCTAAGACTATCGCTTAAAAAAATCTGCGGGGTCATAATTAAATAAGGGTAACTTTAAAAAACCTTGTAATCCATGATTACACTAATGAATCCCATGCCTGGGTGCTTAGCCAAGTTGCCAATCGCTAGCGCCTGCTAGCGCAACGTAGTTTTCCCTCTTTGTCGCACTAATATGAAGGAGTGACAGAGAGGGAAAACGACGATGCGCTAGCAAGCGCTAGCGATTGGCAACTTGGCTAAGCATCCTGGTTTAATTGATCGCCCGTTTTAGATTTACGTTAATCAATCAATTTAGACTCTGCATGAAATAAAACTATGAAAACGGATAAACTCGCGTATACTAATTTTAACTTCATTCCGACGTTTCGAACACTTTACAGGGTTCGTGGTCTGCGCGGGTACGCGAGTTTATCCGTTTTCATAGTTTTATTTCATGAGTAATCCTCGCGGTAACCGAAGAAAATATTAGCCTCGTTCGTATTTCAATGCCAGTGTCATAGGAGTATAAGAACTTGGTTATTTTTATCACGTACGTGTGTCACTGGAATAAAATAAACTGATAGATTATTCTTTTCATCACGCTTGCTGCCTAAGCGCGCCATAGTTTGCGCGCGCATCGGGATTAATAGAAAAGTGAAATTCCCTAGGGAGTAATAGAAATGTCAGTACGTCATTAAATAATGTTATTTCTTGAAACTTATTTTTTTGTCGGCAAGTGTGATGAAAAACATTGTATGCGTCACGGTCGGTAAGCGGAATACTAACTCGAGTCATAAAAGCCCTCCGCCTAACGGCGTCGGGCTTCTAACACTCTCGTTAGTAATTCCGTACTTACCTCCCTTGATGCACAATGTACTATTATTCATACCCACAACATACATGGCTTAGATAAAAACAAAATCAATTGAAACAAAAAAACAAAACGAAACATTCATCCAACTTCAAACTAACATTAGAACAGGAATTAAACTACAAGCAATGAATCCATGTATCGTGGCATAGAAAAGGCGCTGGCTCAGCATAATGATGCAGCAAGCCGCATCGCTGGTATTCTGCCAGTACCTTAGGTTAGGTAGCTGATATGATACCCCTTCATATTATATAAGATCCTAATTTATTAGTTGTAGATATTTTAACACATGATACTTTACATTAAAATAATTAACTTTAAATATAAATTAAGAAATCTTTTCATGTAACTTTTTTGATTTTATTTTCCTAACAAAAAAAAATAATTATAATTTCGTCTAAAACAAATCATCATGTGCATTATCACATGTCGCAATAACACTGTCTGTCATGTCATCAAACGACACAATCCAACGGAAAATAACATGACGTTGATAATCAAGTATTTAATTTATCGACGTGAAGTGGCCAGTTCCAGTTAAGTGGTACGTAAAAGAGGTACTAGAATTTGTTCAATGAGTTTTCATGTAATAATCACATAAACAGGGTGTTTTTACGTAGCAAATTTGTTTTTCCGTTTTCTCCAAAAAAACATCGTAAGGTAAAAGCTATAATGTTTCACGGTTTAATTTACTCCAGAGACCGAATACTACTATCAGCTGTAAAAATATCTGCATCTAATAAATTAGGACCTTGTATAGTACTATATGAAGGGTCCACGGAAAAAAACATGTCCAGTGCATTAAAAAATCAGGGCAAATTTACACCTTATTCTGTCAATGGTCAAGCGGTTTTGCCATCTGTAATTTGAATTGACTACACATGTTCTTTCCGTGGACCCTTCATATTATTATTTATTGTAAAGAGAAGTGATAGCGTGTGACGGAGTTTCAATTGTAAGTCCTTTTTTTGGGTACAAAAGTACTACTTTAGTGCGTTAAATTAGTGTCATTCATTCAATATGTTTCAACCACCTGCCTACCCAAAGGATATAAGGGACAATTTTTAAGGGGGGATTTGTTTAAGACGAAATAGTAGTCACAATTTTTTGATCACAGACGCTGTGTCACCGGCGTCGAACGTGTTAAAATAAAAATATAGCTCCCCAATATTCCTGGGTTCTGTTACATTTTCGGGGTAATTAAATATGGATTAAGTGTCAGTGTGACATTGTTCAAATTTCAAGCTGACTAAACTAAAGTGCAACATAGAACTTATCCCTTCACTCTAGCTCGTAAAGCTTTTATCCTTTAATAAGAGCGGGTTAAAACGCATATCAACATGTGAATAAAGTAATTTGACCTTACTTTAATTCTTATGGCCCACTACGGCCTAGTATAAGTGGATCTGTATGACCGTCGTAACATGCGCAATCTGAGCTCACATGTTAATTTCAATTGGTCAATTTTTATTGGTGACTTTATAAGCAAAGATCGGACAAACGCCCGTCATTTCGAAAACATAACCCTATTCCGTACCTACAGTAGAGACACCCTTATCTTATGATGTTAACATATGTTGCCTTGCCCCTCAGTTTCAAAGTCAAATAATTCTTTATTCAAATTGGAATAGCAACAAACTCTTTTGAATCGTCTAGGTATTGAAACTACTTCCGGTTCTAACCCTACACCGCTGACCCAAGAAGAACCGGTAAGAAACTTGGCGGGAATTATTTTTTCAAACAATCATGGTACATCTTACAACTAACATGCATTAAAAAAAAAACATAAAATTGATTTTTAATAAATTGAAATATAATAATAATAACAAGAGATGTAAAGTCTCTAAAAAGTCAGAACATTTATAAGTAATAATTTATAGAGAAGTAAAGGTTTCTCTCCGAATAGGTATATAATAATAACATTATATAATGCACGTTTGGAGATGTACAAGGTCTCCAAGCGTAAATTATCTTAATTGAATGTCATGACTTTAACAAACTAATAATTAAATCCTAAATTACTCCCACGGTGTTTTATCATTCATGTAGTCTTGTGTACTATAATAAGCTTTAGTTATAAGTTTTCTTAAAATTATCACTAATGTTACATAACCTATCAGATACTTCGATCCTGCGGGTATCTCCGACTAAATTCACAGACGATGGCGAATCACCCCTAAAATTCACTTGCCGAGCATATTTATATGCCAACGATATATTGTCCTGGTTTCAAATGAAACATGTACACGGTAAGTTTTAATTCCAAAAAAAACCAGCCAAGTGCGCGTCGGACTCGCGCGCGAAGGGTTCCGTTCCATTCCATCATCATCACAAACTTAAGAGCTTTGCTCTTGACGGTGGAGTTCTCGCCACTCTGTCCTTGTCTCTTTTACTGTTTTGAGCTCCTGATACGTCACTACTTTAACTTTCTCTTTGGCTTGATCTAAAAGCCGTACCATTATCAATTTATTATTAAAAAATACAGTTAAATCAACCTACCTTAAAAACTATAGGAGATAATTTAATAAAACCAAAAATCGTTGATAGAGTTTATTGATGTGCATAACATATTTTTTTTTTTGAATTTTATATTGCGAAATTAAAAAATAGAGGGGGGGACACATTTTTCAGACTTTGAGAGCTGATATCTCGAAAACGATTTGCATAAATAAAAATGAGATTTAATAACCTCCATATCATTTTCAAAGACCTTTAAATTCTATAAATACCCCACCCACACGCTTATATACAACTAAAAAAAAATTTCTATCCCTCAGTTACATGTATGGAGGGCCCCCACCCCAATGGTTTTTTTTACAATTTAGTATTATAATCCTGTAGCGGTTCATACAACACATATCCTTACCAAATTTTGTTACTGTAGCATTTATAGTTTCCGAGTAAATCGGCTGTGACAGACGGACAGACGGACAGACGGACATGACGAATCTATAAGGGTTCCGTTTTTGCCATTTTGGCTACGGAACCCTAAAAAGCGCTACCCTTCGAAGTTCTATCACACTTTTTTAGGGTTCCGTAGCCAAAATGGCAAAAACGGAACTTTATAGATTCGTCATGTCCATCTGTCCGTCTGTCGCAGCCAATTTACTCGGAAACTATAGATACTAACTATAATGAAATTATTGTATGAATATGTGTTGTATGGACCGCTACAAAATGTTGATACTATATTGTAAAAAAAAATAGGGTTGGTGCCCTTCATACATGTAACTGAGGGATAGAACATTTTTTTAGATGTACCTATATAAGCGTGTGGGGTATCAATAGAAAGGCCTTTGAAAATGATATAAAGGTTTATATGCCACATTTTTATTCAAGCGAACCGTTTTCGAGATATCAGGATGCTTAGAGAAGTTGCCAATCGCTGACGCTTAATCGTCAATCGTAAACGCAAGAGTTTACTAGTATGCATAATATAGTTTTTTCTTTTTGATTTTATATCACGTAGTTTAAAAAATAGAGGGGGGGGGGACTCATTTTTCAGACTTTGAGAGCAGGATGCTTAGCCAAGTTCCCAATCGCTAGCGCTTAGTAGCGTATCGTAGTTTTCCCTCTGTCACTCTTTCATATTAGTATGTCAAAGACAGCTTTTCGTTTACGATTGACGACTAAGCGTTAGCTATTGGCAACTTGTCTAAGCACCCAGGAAAGACGCCCGTTTTCGCGAACGCTGTACGACACTATAATACCTATACCTAACTGTAATGTTTACATTTTTAGGCACAAATACAACTGTAAGATTGGAAACTATTCAGCAAAAGCAAACTGGATATAAAGAGTTGGAATTGGTCGAACCTCTCGAGAAATCTAACAATAACACTCATATTTATTGTGCCAAGGAGAGATTCAAAAATGGAACCCTGGAGGAAGGATTGCGAAGCGATATAATTCCGATTGTTTTTCATAGAGGTAAAGATATAAATATTATTAAACAGTATTTTTTTGATAATAAATATTAGATGTCATATACCAAAGAAAAACGACCAAAATCACCTAACGTCCAAGGACATTTAGTTAATAATAATAAATAATTTGATTCGTGTTTTCACAATACGTTCAATAGATGGCAGCACCAGCTCTCTCTAGCTATTCTAGAAAACTGTAAAGTATTCTAATAGGAGGTGCAGGCATGTATTGCTTGCCCTTAGATAATGGTCAAAGGCGCCTAGCCTTGTAAGGGATTACAGTCATATACTCTAGAAAAATTGACTAGTGGTTGGCTGGTTGCTAAGACCGAGTTCAGTGGCCGAAGGGTGCAGCCATCAGCCGCGAAAGATAGAAGATCCAATATTTATAATTTATGAGTATAATTTAACGGTTAAACTTTTTTTAAAGTTCCACACTGCAATTATTGTTTAAAATTCAAGTATAAACGGTTAAATTCACGTTTATTTAGTCACTACGTGCGACATGTTTTGGAGAGCCTAGGTCTCTATTTTTGGAAAATGACAAATAGACATTTTCTTAATGGACATTAAATCACTACACAGTATAAAATAAAGTCACTTTTTCTGTCCCTATGTCCCTTTGTACGCTTAAATCTTTAAAACTACGCAACGGATTTTGATGAGATTTTTTTTAATTGGTAGTGTGATTCAAGAGGAAGGTTTTTATGTATAGTACCCGTGCGCAACCGGGGCGGGTCGCTAGTGGACAATAAAAGTGACAAATTGGAATAAACAAAATTAAAAATAAATTATCTATTCTTATCTAAATTCATGTAAAAGAATTGTAAGGAACGGAAATAATAGATATAGGTACATTATACTAATCCAGTATTTTTTTTATTTTTTTTTAAGTCCTTTGTAAAAAATACATATCGGACTAAACTAGTATATGTATTATTGCGTAGAGTACCGCTTTGTAATTGCTTCTAACACAAAAGGGCACAAATTTTATTTTACGCAAATCATTACAAATTAAGGTCTTATTTGTTAAGCTTAAATCTTTAAAAAATACTGGACACGGTCTTTCACCCAATTTGCATTTTTTTTAAATCGTGATTATTAAAACTATCGAGTCCAAAGGCTTGAACATACGACCGTCCCCTATTTCTCTCGAATTAAGGTTTAAAACAATGTTTATCAATTCAATTCAATAGTTTATACATAAAATAAAATTTTACATGTCAGTACAGTCGATATTACATATAAAGGTGGATACACTATATTTCATTCCATCTTATGCTAAGACATAAGGTTAGAAAATAATCATTCACAGTAGGTACATAATTTCAATTTAATTACCTAGTTAGTAGGTACATAACATACTCGTACGAGTGTTGGGCAAGGCTGAGGAAGGGAAACCAGTTTACTTAAAAGTAGCCTAGATATTTGTAGGTCTATCTTGACCGAAGCGTAATTAATACAATGCTACTTAGGTACTGTAAAACTCGTCGAGTGAATAGAAGGCATCAGACGCCAATTTATTCTTGAGTTTTTTATTGAAACCATTGTCACTTGTATTTTGTTTGAATTCGAGCGGAATTTTGTTGTATCACCAAATAGTAACTATTTTAATATCTACAGAAAAACCGTACATCAACGTTGAACCAAGCAGTGATATAATTATATATGAAGAATATAAAGCACAACAGTTGGTCTGCAAAGGCAGCAAGCCTATCAACAAGCGGCGATACACATGGTACAGTACAGGTAATAAGTGAAAAGCTATAAATATTAAGCATCATCATCATGTCAGCCGAAAGACATCTGCTGAACATAGGCCTCCCCCAAAGATTCCCACAATGACCGGTCCTGTGCCACCCGCATCCAGCGGACTCCTGCGACCTTCACCAGGTCATCAGTCCACTTTGTGGCCTACCCACGCTGCGCCTTCCGGTACGTGGCCGCCACTCGATAACCTTAGCCTAAATATTTAGTATACCGTGTATAAATCTAATTCGGGCGATTAATCAAACCAGGCATGGAATTCATCAGTGCAATCATGGATTACGAGGTGTTTTAAGTTACACTTAATTACGACCCCGCAGAATTCTTTTCAGATTTTCAGAGCAGCAATGTAGGTTAACATTTGCTATTATTGATATGGCAGTTATGTCATCTGCTTTTGAAATTAGCTGTCAACGAGCGTTTAACTTCAGTGTGTTGCTCTCTCGTTGCTCTACATTGCGCGCCGAATTATATTGTATGGATAATTTTGTTGCTCTAATTTAAAGTAAAAATGTACAATATTATGTCCTAAACTAACACCCCTTAAGAGCTTCGCCCGTATTAAACTTACACCGTGTATGTGTATACACGGTGTAAGTTTAATACGTAGTAACCTGTCCAATTTAACGGAAATCAATAAAAACACGGTGTCGTGTTTTTATTGATTTCCGTTAAATTGGACAGGTTACTTGGAACATTATTAGAAGTTGCCTGGTATATCGGCTTTTGTTAATTTCGAAAAAAGCGTCATCATAGTGGACACATTATTGCGATCGCCAATCCACTTGCCCAGCGTGGCGATTATGGGCATTTACCTCCTAATGCGTCTATACGCATAGTTAATAGGGGAGGCCTACGTCTAGCAGTGGACTATCATAGGCTGATGATGTGATGCTGGGCAAAGGTCTCCCCTCTTTTCCTCCTGTCGTTGCAGTTCTCCTGCTAATTTGGATAGAATGTGTTCAAATCCTCCCGCCATCGCCTTCTCGGTCTACCAGTGCAGGCCAGCACCATCGAAGGTTTCCCGTGGGTCCCAATCTGAAACCATTTTGGCTCACCTTGCCGGGTGCATACGGCAAACATGCCCAGCTCAGTCCCACTTAACCTTAGCTGTCTTGACACATACATCTACGTATGGCATTAGGAGGTAAATACTTATAATCGCCACACTGGGGAAGCGGGTTGGCGATCGCAGTTGTGTGTCCAAATGTCCACTATAATTCATGATGCTGATGCACCCATAAATCTTCAATCAAAGAATGGTCAGTGTCTCTTTAATCCCTTAGTTGGTTCTTAGGACACCCGCGGGAAGAGTTGGGGTGGGTCTCAAATGTATTCTTACTGCTGTCACCACACGGCTACTAGGGTAATATATATAGTTAAAGTAAATTCGGTGTTCTACAATGCTAACGGTAAGAAAAGAATACATTTGTCACCACCCAACTCTTCCTTTGTGTTTCGTAAGAATCGACCAAGGGATTGAAATGTAACTGACCATTAACTTATTATTAATAATTGAGGAGTGTATTTTCAATAGGGCTTATTTGGGCGTTTCTTTGAGTGTTTCAACCGACGTGATTTCAGTGGCAACATTATTACCCGATTTCCGTGGATATCTTGGTAGTTGTCAACTACGTCTACCAATATATCCAAATGTTCATCCATCTCTCACAAGATTCGTGTGATAAGGCTGCCACCGAAGTCACGGCCGCTGAAACGCTCGGAGAAATTCCCATTTCCATTTTGTCAATAGAGATTATAATATTATTAACTATCTCTAACGTAGGCATAGAAAAAATAACTCTTGTTTACAAAGTGGAAATAAACCCTTTTGAAAAAACACTTCTCAATTAAATCACCTTTCAGGTCTTTATTATGAATCTCAATTCAGAGATCAAGATTTCAACGAAAAAAGCAATGAAAATGTTCTAAACTTGTACGTGTCTAAATCCTACCACCTAAGGCAAATATATTGTGCTCAAGATCACACCGTATACCTTCAGGATGGAAAATATAGCAAATACGTCAGCTATGAAGAGGTGGTGAGGTCAAACATGATCACCTTGTTGTGTCAAGGACAAGGGAATCTATCAGGTATTTGAAAAAACATATGAGTTTTAATTTGGCTAAAATGCTGCGATTCGGAAACCTTGGTTACTCTGGTTCTGCGGTTGGGCTCATTTCTGATACGATCTCTCAAGTCAGCGAACCCCTAGCATAGCCCTCTCAATTGACCTTTGTTTGGCTATGAGTGCTCTTAAGATTTTTTCGAACGATTTTTTTTGGTGCTAGAGTAAAGAGTATAATTCTAATAATGTATTTTTTTTACTAATCCTTTCCAAACGTGTTTACATAATTACGAATGGAAATTATGAACATTTTCGCACCGGCCGGTATGAAATCAGTTTTTTGCAATGTTCATATTTGTTTCATGGGAAACCTAGTTCAGAAAGACCATCATTAACACTTTTTTCACAAAAAAGTCACACACAGTCGGGATCACGATACCATAATCACCCTGCGTTTTATTAAATTTTGAGTACTGATAATGATGTTAATTATTTTACGTTTCAGATAAACCATTAGTAACTCCAAAAACTTTTGTATATCAACGCAGATCTTATATGGAGTTTATTTGCTTCGCTTTTGCAAAACCAGGCGAGGTATTATCTTGGTACCAGACTAAAGGTATTAACATTGACAAATATTACAACATACACGTCATCAATTCATCATCATCATTTATTTAAGAGCTTGGCTCATGTCGATGTCGGTGGAGTAATTTCCATTCTATTATATTCTCTGCCTTTTCCTTCAGCTCTCTATACGTTTCAACTTCTATAGTTCCGTTCAATTGCTCCATGTAGGCTCTCCGTGGTCTTCTTCTTTTTTTTCCTTTTATCTTTCCTTCGATTAAAACTTTAATGAAGTCATCGTGACGAAGAAAATGACCTTTCCTCTTCTGTTTTCAATCACTTTTAATAATGTTCTTCTTTCCTGGACTATACCCAGTACCTCTTCATTAGTCTTTTTCTCTGTCCAACTGATCTTTTCCAACCTTCGCCAACACCACATCTCAAAAGCCTGCAATCTCTCCCTATCCCGTTGTGTCAAGGTCCACGTTTCACAGCCATAGAGAGCAATGCTCCAAATGTGACACACATCACATAACATAAATCATCAGCCTATTTCAATCCACTGCTAGTAGGCCTCTTCTATTACCTAAGCCTATGGATGCATTAGGAGCATTAGCTCATTATCTTCACGCTGGGAAAACTGCTTTGCTGGCGATATGACCTCGTGCAGGGTCCGCCCGGATAGCTACCATCGTCTTATCCGTTAACCTGCCGCTAAATAGCAGTGTTTGCACTGCTGTGTTTCGGTTTGGAGTAAGATAGCCGGTGTAATTACTAGCATAGATAGAGGCAATCCATCGCTAATCCTGATCGCTATGTACATTGGCCTCAGTTCCTGCTTTCCATCTGGTGGGCTGAGAGCTCAGTTGTCTACCATCGTCACATAATAAAAAAGTACTACTACTATTGCATTTTTAAAATTGTTTTCAGGATCTGATAACTCTAAAGACACTTTGCTGAGTTTGACTCAGCTGCAAAACAGCACGTACCTATCAGGACAGTGGCTGAAGCTCTCACTCAACAAAACCCTTGAGAAATCAGATAATGGCACCAAGTTATACTGCTCGAAGCAGAATATGAGTTTTGAAGGGACATTTGCGAAAGGACTGGAGAGTGAAAGGATTCCGATTACAATACAACAACACATCAAGTCTTTAGGTACCTATATAATATCGTCTTTTGACTACCAAAACTCGCTTTAAAAACATGAAATTACTCTTAGCAACGTAGTATGTCAATATTGGATTAGAACTGAGATACGAGCTTTATTTCAAGGTGTTTGTTACTTGGTGAGAGTTAGTTGTCATATATTATGAAGCCATCACCTACATAGACAAACAAAGCTGTACACTTTAGGAACGAGTATTCTAACAAACGTTGCCCACACATTCCTAAGACGAAAACGAGCAAATGAACTCAGCTTCTCGGAAGTAAAATTTTCGCTAAATAAATAGGCTACACACATAAAAATTAAGGTTGAGGAATTTCCCCTGAAGCAAGATATGTGAAATGAGCTACATCATCATCATCAGCCCGCAATTGTCCACTGCTGGACATAGGCCTTCCCCAATTCGTGCCACCATACCCAGTTTTCAGCTCTCCGCATCCAAAAACTTCCCGCCACTTTATTTAGATCGTCTGTCCATCTATAGTGAGCTACATGATATGCTTCTATTTGTCTAGTTTATTTCTTTTTTGTTCTTACAGCGTCATTTACCAGCATAGAGCCTAGCACTGATGTTTACTTCGATGTCAACACTACACAGGAATTCAAATGCAGTGGAAGTAATCCTGTGGACGGCAGAAAATATACCTGGTTTAGAATAGGTAAGATTGTTTCTTGAAGTCAAATCTATACTAATAATTGTATCTCCTTGGGAATCACGGGCTTACAAATCCTAGTTTTTTTAAAGACTTGTGCGGGGATACAGATCCAACACGCAGAGGCCCTTTGGAGAAATTTGCTGTGTTGTACACCTGCTGCAACGCATTCACGGGCACATCAATAGATATCCGTAAACTGGTCTCAGCAGGCGTAATTAATGGGCTATGGTGATGGAGGATGGATGGATCAGAGATGGAACTATAGAAAAGAGGTCCGGACACCTGCAATAACAATGATTACTCTATGCTATCGAGGCAGGCGGTGACTTGCCACCGACTAGATGTACCCCTGTAAATGCCGTCACAAGAGACAGCCAGGGGCAACACCGGTGCAGGCGGCTCAGGAGTGTAGAGAGGTGTACATCGCTTTCTGCGCGGTGGCTTGACAGCCGCTGCACCAACTCGCGACTTACGCAAATTTACACTTCCACCCCTGGAGCATATAGCTCTGACGACTCTTCTTTGGACGGCCAATTAAGGCAAGCCAGAGCTGAGAGTCCTACGGGTTCCCTTGGGGTTCCACTCCGACCGACGAAGACACCCCGGAGGCGGGGACCCTGACCGACTCTCGGGAGCACTCGGGTCCGTGGGGTCGTTACTCCCCAACAGCTCGCCACAAGCTGCCCTGCGGCCAAATAATTATTATTAGTATAATAAGTAAAATAATTATTATAAATACGAAAGTAACAAGTGTCTGTCTGTTACCTCTTTATTAGAACCGCTGGACCAATTATGTTGAATTTTGGTTTGACACCCGATAAAAGACATACTATAAGATTGTCGTGTTTGTGTTAGTGTTGAGTTTCCGAGAAAAATTCTTCCCGGAATAAGAGACATTTTATTTTTTCCGACATTTTCGTCGCTAGTTTATGCTAACGAAGTTACTGACACTAGCTAGAGTGCTTCATATCGTTTAATTTTGGTTGAAATTAATAACTGGCGAACTCGAGGTTTACTACGAAATTCGTAATTCGCAATTTTTGAATTATTGACGCCTTTTTGGAGTGAAAGTTACTTGAAATTTTGAATTTACGCCGTTCCTGATAAATCTTCTGCTCTAAGTAACATTAGGAAACTCTAAAATATGGAATATTTAATAAATGTCGTTTATTTCAGATGCTAAATCCAAAATCACGATACCCGAGAAACAAAGTACAGTCTCCAATGTAAATATATTGGAGTTATCTCTTGACAGGTTGTATCACCGCAACAAACTTTTCTGTGCGCAAGTTTTCCTTACGAATGTGATCCTTGGAAATCGTTCCCGAAAATATTATTACAGCAAGATGGCTGCCTCTAATAAAATCACTTTGTTCCTTCGTGATGTTTCAGAAGAGGTAGAGGGAAATGGTGGTATGTTTACGAATGTTTTTTTTAAATTTGCAATGAAATGTTTTTAAAATGAATGAGCCTCTGTAGCCTAGTTGGTGACCCTGCCTACGAAGCTGGAGGTTCCGGGTTCAAATCCCCTCGAGGGCAATATTTGTGTATTTATTTATCACAAATAGTGCAGTCATTGAAGCGAAAAATACGGTATTACCTCCGATTTTTTTTACTGTGAACCGATTTGCATGAAATTTTGGAATTAAGCTCATCTTACCCTTAACTTCAAAAGTGAAAATGATCTGAACTCCGCCTATTATTTTTAAGGGGTGTAAACAACCCCTTAATGGAAGAAATTACATTAAGCCATTTTATCGCAAAAAAACATGTCTAATAGTAAGTGGTGAAATCTTAAAGTAATTTCTAACATAATTACCTCATATTAAAATCATTTTTAATCCCTTGAAAATCTTACAATCCTTGCAAACAACCCCTAAATTGAAAAAATCACAAAAATACTTTGGTATGACATAAAAAGATTTAAGTATAGAGAAAATAATATTTTATATTCTCTATAATAATAATCACATTTTTAACCCCCTTTCAACCCTTGAAAACTACCCCTTGA
Source organism: Thaumatotibia leucotreta (assembly GCA_025490895.1). Lineage (NCBI taxonomy): Eukaryota > Metazoa > Arthropoda > Insecta > Lepidoptera > Tortricidae > Thaumatotibia > Thaumatotibia leucotreta. Next base: position 18,796 of record JALPQI010015230.1, read on the forward strand.
CAAAAAATTAGATTTTTTTTTGATAAAATGAAAAGGATTTAAATATTATTCCACACTTATACCCCAACCCCTAAACGTTAAGGAATGTCAATCTTCCATCATTGCTCACCAACATGAGATTATGACCACCTAAACGCAAATACACGAATACCTTCAAAAAGAATCATCCCCCAACTCCTAATCGTTAAGGAGTTGTTCCTTCCTTCATCAGCTAACTAACATGAAACGATAACTATGACCACCTAAAGGCAAATACTCGACTAGCTTCCAAAATACATGAAACATGTTATATTTAAAGAAATATCTCCCAACTCCTAATCGCTAAGGAGTTGTACCTTTCATCATCAGCTCACCAACATGAAACGATGACCACCTAAAGGCAAATACACAAATAGCTTCAAAAATACACGAAATATGTTATATTTAAAGAATTATCCCCCAACACCTAATCGCTAAGGAGTTGTACCTTCCATCATCAGATCACCAACTTAAGACGTTCATGACTAGACGTAAATACTTGATTAGTCTTTGAAAATAAATGAAAAATGTCATGTGTGCCTACAACATTTGAAGAGTTCCCTCGATTTCTTCAGGATCTCATCATCAGATCTGGACCCGATGACAATGGGACCAACTACAAGGTATATACCCTTTTAAACAGAAAAAAAAATTCTAAATCGGTCCACGCGTCTTAGAGTAATCGGGGAACATACATAAAAAAAAAAATAAAAGATTTCGTGGAATTGTAAACCTCCTCCTTTTTTGAAGTTGGTTAAAAACCATTGTAAAGGTAATTAAGAGAGCTACAACATCCTTCATTGCAATATATAGTAAAAAACCGTTTTCGAAAACGGTGAAGGGTTAAAGGGCTTAAGAGAGGCTGTGATTGCGCTGCCACGCGCTCTTTGAACAATCACAACTCCGTCAATTTATGTTTGACAGAAAAAACAAAAACAACAAATTGTTTGTCAGAAAAATACGTAAATTTTTATTTCATTCACTTTTATGCGTATCTGTCGTCAATTTTGAAATATTATGAAAAGAAAGTGGGATGATTAAAAATTTTAAAATTAGTTATTTTTTTGTATCGTGACTTTTTTGATAACTGTGTGTTCTGAAGCAGCCAAACTGATACTATCTATCAAGCTCTTCATAGTAAAGTTAATTCTAGGCGGAATACGATTAATTTTAATTTTGGTGGAAATGGCACTTATGAAACCCATTCATTTAAAAGAAAAAACATTAGATGCTCCCCTTATTTGCAATACAGCTCACTTATTTTACGTGCAAAAGACTGTTAATAGTACTCATTTTAAAGCTTATTTCAAGCACTATAAAACCCTTTTGTATTAGAATGCATAAAATGCATCTGCTCGCCGCCAGATGGCATTGACCACGTCGATTAAATTTCAGACAAAATAAAAAACGGTTTTGATCTAATATCTAGCTTAATATTGCACTTAGAATAGCCCGCCTACCTGCTACAATTTTATTTCTGAAAAATGTTCGATACAACGTATATTTTTGAAGATATTTGCGAAAAACCGATGAAAAACGTGGAAAAATTGCGAATTTTCAATTGCCAATAACTTGAAAACTATTGGATTTTTTGAAAAACTTTATAGATGATTATTTGCTTAAAATTAGGCCTTCTATCAATATTCGAGCTTATTTAGCAAAAAAAGAAATTCACCCCCGAGAAGGGGTGGTAATCACCCCCAGGGTGGTTGCGGAGTTCAAATCATTTTCACTTTTGAAGTTAAGGGTAAGATGAACCTAATTCCAAAATTGTATGCAATTCGGTTCACAGTAAAAAAATTCGGAGCAATAATGCTTGAATGACTGCACTATTAAAATAAATAAAATATATTGATAATATATTTTATTAAATAATATTTGACCTTGGTCATGGCTGTCTATGTATTTAAGTAAATATCTATATGTATCTATCTATTCTATATATCGTCGCCTGGGACTAGGTTGATTTGTGTAAGATGTCCCAAGATATTTATTTATTTTAATGTTGAGATTCCGTATCGATTTTTTTTCCATACTCAGGAACGGTTCTCCGTTCCTTAGTATGGAATTACAGACTGATTCATCATTGATGATCCAGAAATAATACGCGTTTATGCAATATAAAAACATAAATATAGTGGATTTACGTAAATATTTAATGCTTAGTTGTCGTTACAAACTTAGCTTAGCTAAGGGACTCTTACGAGGCTTGCCGTGTGATGACGGCAGTAAGAATACATTTTTCACCACCCCAACTCCTCCTGCGGGTGTCGTAAGAGTCGACTAAGGGATTGTACTGACCATTCTACAGGATTGGTGATGGGCAGCAGCGTCATCATAGTGGACACACTGCGATCGTCAATCCGCTTGCCCGGCGATTATGGGTATTTACCTCTTAAAGCGTCTATACGCATAGTTAATAGGAGAGGCTTACGTCCAGCAGTGGACTAACATAGGCTGATGATGATGTTACAAAGCTGACATCGAAGATCAATGATGAATTAATTATATACAGGATCAACACTGTGGACGATAGTAGCCATTGCAGTGTCTTTGACGGTGATATTACTAGTGATAGCGGGATATATGTTGCGTGCGCGATGCGTCCCGCGCCCCGCGCCGCCATCTGTGGAAAGAGAAGAGAACCTCTACGCCAACGTGTCGAGAGATATGGTAAGCAACGTACAGTATGCTTAGCACATGATTGGTGCGACAATAATTATGTCGCCGCGAGATACATTGTCCGTCCCTCTTTTATTAAGGTAAATGTACCAGTGGATGACACTATAAGGAGCGATTTCATGCATTTTTGCACAAAACTACGTAATTGTTAAACATATAGACTAATTGTGTATACAAATTTATAGACTGGTTCCTCCTTTATGTTTTTGGAAAAATAAATTTTATATAACTAATACTGTTACGCTATAATTTCAAATTCAAATTCAAATTCATTTATTTTTGTCATACATAGGTTACGGTAAGGTGACAGGTGACAACAATAATTAGTACAGCTATGATGTGCCTTTTGGCGTACAAAATGTAAAAAAAAATAATAATAAAAATAACAATTACTCCTAAATACTTATTAGTATAATACCTATATATATTTTGACAATATCAATTTCATGCATATTAACACTAAATTCCATATAAAAACAGGCAACATTTAATAATCCTAAATTATGAAAGAACAATGTCATTCAGACTTAAAATTAAAATTACAAACATTCATATATTCTACATCTTAATCATTACATTTCAAGTCAAATTAAAGTTAAATAAATAATAAATAAAATACCTAAACATAATTTACAGATCAATGTCAAAACATATGTTCATTGCGTTCAGTCAAAAATTCATTGACAGAATAATACGCTTTCTTTAACAGATATATGGTTAAGGCTTTCTTAAATTCCATTGTGCTTTCCTTGCTCCGAATGTCATTTGGAAGTTTATTGTATACTTTTGGTGCCATTCCTATGACACTTTTTGACACTAGTTTTGTCTTGAATGGCATAGCTATCAGTTTGTTCTGGCGTCTAACATTTGAAAAATATTTAAATTGGTCAGGATTACTTCTGACAAACAATGCAATTTCTAACAAATATAGACAAGGAAACGTAAGAATTTCCAACTCTATAAAATGAGGTTTACATGTTTTATAATGACGCAGCCCGCACACAGCTCGTAGAGCTTTTTTCTGCGCTCGAAATACAAGCTCACGATCTGTGCAGTTACCCCAGAAAATAATGCCATATCTGAGTGTCGAAGAAATATATGCGTGGTATGCAGTCAACGCAGTCGACTGACTCACAATTTTGCGCAACATAAACAAAGTATATGTATACTGACTCAGTTTCTTGCAGACACTTTCAACTTGAGCCTTCCATGAAAGGTTCTTATCCAACACTAAACTTAAAAACCTAGTATTGTCTGTTTCTGAAATTACAGAGTTATCATATTTGACTAACGGGATACTTTGACTTTTACTTCGCTGGTTAAAATTCATGACACATGTTTTTGACAGATTAACACTTTTCCGCGATGTCTCAAATTGTACCAGTGAATGACTGGCCATATTTTGAATGTCGCAAAGTATGACTATGGAAAAATAGGATTGATGTCCCAGTAAATGACATAGCATTGCATCACGTTTTACAATTGATTACCTCAACTGCAGGTCAGTTTATGCTACTGGTAAACTTATAAAATAAAAAAATAACTAAAACGAGGTAGATATTTATTAAATGTTGAACAAAACTTTCAATTGCGTTATTAAAACTATTTTTACTACACACAGTAACTACTAAAATATGTTTTTTTCTTCACATCGTTTGTACTTGCTCTCGATTTTTGCCATTTTTCGTATTGAGATACGTTGCTGCTTGAAAAATATATTTTTTTCAGTCTATATAGGTAGTATGTGTTTTTGTAGTAGGGACTTTTTTGAATTTTACTTTTAAGGAAATGAAGATAGGGCCAGCTGGAGTATCGCTTGCCGAATCAAATTATGTTTATTTACAGTTAGTACAAGCTTCGCCTTTTTTCACGTTGTCATAGGTATATTTAGATAATTTTAGGGACATGTTTTCATTACAAATGCTTGTAACCAATGGATGACACATAGTTATGACCCAACGAATGACATATCAGTACGCACTGTCATCCACTCGATCTCCATAGAAAAACAGTATGTGACACCCATGTCAGACACTACTCACATGGTCCATAGAAACCTGTGTTTTTTAGAATAACTAAAATATACGTTCTATAGCTATAAAATACGATTCAAATTAAGATACATAAAATTACTATTTTGAGCGAGTGAATGACATGGGTGTCATCCACTACTAAATGCTATAATTTCACTCCAGTATATGACATGCATCTAAAATACTGAACTATTAAAAATAATATACTTTAAATACACAATATCAATAGATTCATTTAAAGTGTTGGAGTTTCAGTAAACAGTTTGTGAAAATTCGTTAAATTCATGCTTATATGTTCACTTTTACAATGCAATGCCTTAGCAGATTCACTAAGAACACCGACGCACAAGCAACTCGAAGCACCTGTTCGCAAGAACCGTCTATAAATTTAAAAAGTATTGTAGATATCAAAGAACGGTTTAAAACAAAAATCACAAATTGCACTACTAGTAGCCTGGATACTGTCTTTGGGACATATTAATAACAGTTTTCTTAATATTTAAATTAAATTGCAAAAAAGTCATTCATTGGTACAGTGTCATCCACTCCTACATTTACCTTAATATAGTTAGTAAAATAAAAGAAGGGAAATCTATCTCGCAGCGACGTACTGTCGCACCAATCATGTGCTAAGCGTACAGATTTTGTAGTACAAATATTTGTTCTCAAACATGTAATGAAATATTGTCTTTACGTTCCTTAAAATACCCCCGTTAAAAAAAAATCTACTACATTCGAAGCAATTTTTTACTAAATGTTATTAACTTGTAAGCAAATCTTGTATACATCGCAATATGCCGCATCCATCAGATCATACATCAATACACTTGCAGACCCGAGCAACCGAGCGATCTTATCTACGGCCGGTTGTGCGCCTGCTTATCAATTTATAATTTACCCACTAATATCGATAAAAAAAAATACTAAGAAATTTGTTAAATACTGCATGCTAAAACTATTTTCTATACTTTTGTAATTCTCATATAAGCGAATTAATTGTAATTCTTTTGAGAATAAAGTTTCTTTAAACCTAAAATAGACTCGGAAGTATCGCTTTTAGGGCGCAATTACCAACATTTTGTACTACATGAATCACGGTAGAGGCGCTAACCATTCGTCAGCCTCCGTAGACTAGTTCGGATCCCGACGAGGGCATTATTTGTGTATTTATTTGTCACAAATATTTGTTCCTTGGTCATGGCTGTCTACGTATTTAAGTATCTATATGTATCTATCTACTATACACCGTGGTCTCTAATAACCCGAAAGATTTTAACCACGAATTTTTGATGTAAAAACAAACAAATAATATTATATGACTTTTGTCATTTTTGGTGAAAAAAAAAAATGTTTTTTATTTTTTTTCAATTGTTTATTAATTTTTGAATGTATTTTAACATAAAAAGTAAAAGTGTTAATGTGTTTTTTTTTTACAAAAACCTCATTTTTAAAAGGTTTTATTTCTCACTTTTTGACATCTATTAATGAGGTTAGTGAGACTATTCTTCATAATGGCACCAACGCCGTTAAAAAGACCTTTTGTACCGAGTTACAATTAGAAAATATATATATTTTTATTGGTAATAACTCTGAAACTAGCCGATATCCAGAAAAGTTTATACGACATTATAGTTTCTAAATGTGGTCAGGAAGACACTGTTAAAATCTTTCGGGTTATTAGAGACCACGGTGTATAAATCGTCGCCTGGGACCCACATCACAAGCCTTAATTGAGCTTACCGTGGGTCTAGGTCGATTTGTGTAAGATGTCGCAAGACATTTATTAATTTATTATTTATTTCTGTTGCAAAAGCTCTCTATTGTTACACAACGCGGCAAGGCTTTTATTTATTTTATCTACATCCATATCATAAGTTGTCTACAATATGTTTAGCGGCGGTAAGCAAATAGCCTACTTTAAGAAATCTGTGTCTGTGGGTGTATCATAATTTTTACTTTACAAGTATTAAAGTATTAATAGACGTTCGAATATGGTCCGCTCCGCACAGCGAACTTGGTCCGCTCCGTACGTGCGCTCGGCTCGCCACACCATCGCACCGTTCAAAAACGGTCCAGTGCTTTTCGTGCTACTAGACAGTGATCAAGTCGATATGCCTCCGATTTATCCATCATAGCCTATTGAACATTTTCGAATATGTACTATATTTCAATAAAAAGACATTTCAAAATTATATTTATACATGTATCAAAAGGTACCTAAATAACTGGAGTATCATAAATATTTTATTGTTTGTTTACTTTTAATTAATTAATAATTACCTACAAGTGCGGTGCGGTGGCGCCGTCCACACGAGCGTACTTGATGCGGACCGTACCAAATCCTGCGGGAAAACCATCGAACCGACCGCACCGTCAATAATAATAATAATGTCGGCGGACCGTTGAACACACCATCGAATTTGGTACGGAGCGGACCGTTCAGCGCTTTACTTGTAGGTAATTAATTAAAAGTAAACAAACAATTCGTAAATTTTCCAAGCAATTCAGCAAATGCATCAGGATTCATGCGAAGATATATACGAAAATCTTCGTCATCGAGGTCTCTATGAATAAGTCGTCTATATGACTCTCTGTCTGTCTTTTAAATGAAATTTTGCCCATTATTTTCTTTTTTTTTTCTGTTTATTAATTGGTGTTGTAGCGACGATGGTTACCACAACTAACGCGATTTTAGCTTTTTTGGATAAAATCGGAAGCATATCAACGTGATCTCTATCTAGTACACGAAAAGCACTGGACCGTTTTTGAACGGTGCGATGGTGTGGCGAGTCGAGCGCACGTACGGAGCGGACCAAGTTCGCGGTGCGGAGTGGACCATATTCGAACGTCTATTAATACTTTACGATATCGGCAACCGATATCTTAATCACAATTAAATTTCGAACATTCTGTTAAAACGACAAATCACAATTTAATTTCGATTATCGAATTAATCGATTTGTAATTTCATTCACATTAAAATTCATATTCCATACATTCTTCTAAATCTCGAATATTGAGAATCGATATCGACTCAAGACCTTACCTTGTCTATGAATTAAAAAACTAATGTCAGTCATTTGTTTTGTTTCAATTGTTTCAAACATCCAACTTTTTTGGACTGTTGACTTGAAAGTTAAATATTATCGAGTTCGTTGTGAAATATTTACACTGAAAAATGAGTTATGACGACGAAGACAGTGATGTTGAAATGTGTGAAACACTACCAGAAATCCGGGACGCCGCTACAACCGTGACCAATAATTTGCTGCCACAAAAATGAACATACTGTAGAAAACTTATTATATGCATTTAGATAAAGTTATGTATGCAACTGTTCATAATTAGGCATTAAAACACTCGTGTATTAGTGCCTCTCATTATGAACCAGTCACATAAAATACTATTATTTATTATTGATTAAATGTTTTTGACAGGGTTCCTTGGAAGTGACATACGCGGAGCTGCAATTACCAAAACCGCAACCCAGGAAGATAAATCGACTGGAAATCGACCAATCTTGCCCTTACGCTACTATCATACCTAGATCGGAGCGGTGATCTAGGGATAAATCCATGTAACTGTAATGAACTGTGACCATATATAACATGGACATCTAACGCCAAATAAAAAATGCCCCCAGAAACAATTGTTCAATTGTGCCAAGATGGGCAGGACATAGCGCTTT
>JALPQI010015231.1:0-29970 GCA_025490895.1 Thaumatotibia leucotreta
CTATTCCGACGCTGTCCTAATTTTATTTACGTTATTATTATCATAATATTATTATTGTCAACCTCCGTAGCCTAGTTGGTAGTGACCCTGCCTACGAAGCTGGAGGTTCCGGGTTCGAATCCCGGCGAGGGCATTCTTTGTGTATTTATTATCACAAATGTTTGTTCCTTGGTCATGGCTGTCTATGTATTTAAGTATCTATATGTATCTATCTATTATATATATCGTCGCCTGGTACCCACATCACAAGCCTTAATTGAGCTTACCGTGGGACTAGGTCGATTTGTGTAAGATGTCCCAAGATATTTATTTTATTTATTTTATTTTTATTTTTAATATAAATACATAGGATTTATTTATATTGTCACATGAGGATCGTCGAACATTAAGTCAACATTGAAATAATTACGATGAATTTATTAGAATTCTTCACTTCGAATGTAGCATGGCAATGTACCCATGTCATCTTATTTTATGGGCTACCTATCTCGGTGTTTTTGTTGAGCAAAGTGTTTTATTATTGAGGGCCACTCGCCGCGGGCAGTGACCCGACTGCAGCACGAGCAATGCAGCGAAATGAAATTCAAGTGTAGCTACATAACTTTTCTTATCCAGACTGGGTAATATCTAAAAAGCTTACTAAGTTTAGTAAATAATATCAAACATTTCTAAAAATGGGAAATTTTAACGATTTTTAAACAAAAATTTAACATTTTGCTTAAAAAAATATATATTTTATAGTTTTATGTCTCACGACAGTAGGATTTCAATTAAATTTAAATTATGTTAAAAAAATAGATAAAAACTTTATATTTAGGGTAATATTTACGTGGCTTCTTAGGATAATCAAAGGAAATAGGTATATTACATTTAATTACATGTTGTTTTTTTTGGTCCTGGGTTCGAATACTGGCGAGGGCATTATTTGTGTATAAATTTATTTATTACAAACATTTGTTGTTTGATCGTGGCTGTCTATGTGTTTATGTATCTATTTACTTTATATACTTACCGTGGTGTGGTACCCACATTGAGCTTATCGTGGGTCGATTTGTGTAAGATGCCCCAAGACATTTATTTTGTTTATATAAGATAGGTTCCAACGATTACCTATTAAATAAAATTAAAAAAAGGCAATGTATAACGGTTCTGGCATAAATACGGGTGTGTTGTTGTACTTGAACGTAGAACTGTATTCGCTAATTACATTGGCTACAACATAGGACTGACAGAGCCAAATATCATGCAATTAAGGCGCAAAAGAACAATACTAGATACTACCCAGGTTAGACGGTTTTCGGCCGGATAAATTTAGTTCTCGGCCACCCAACGCTTCATACATTTACTATGAAAAAGGCCGAAAACCAAAGTGGCCGGTGAACTGGCTAAACTACCCTATATAATTTATTTACTGTTTAGTTATGTCCGATAATTTGTTGGTTGAAGATCATTAGTTACCACCTTTAAAAATCTATATACTCAAAAAGATAAAATGAAATGATAAAAAGATGACTAAATCTAAAAAAAACCGACTACTAAGTTCTGCTTAAGACGAGGTCAGACGTTTCGCAGCCGATATGTTAAAGTTCATGTTATTCGTTGTCTATGTTATTTATTTAATAAGTAAAGTGGAAGTACCAATACGTAACATGTTAACAGAGAATATTTATTGGAATCACAATATTTTGCTCATACACGGTGTTACGCGAGCATTGCGAAAGATTTTAACTATGCATTCTAGACATCAAAATAAACAAAAAATATTATGAGACCTAATGTCAATTCCACCAAAAAAAATTTTGTTTCTTTTTTTAGGCCGATTTGAATACTTTTTAATATTTCCAGTACTTTTTATCATAACAACAATTTGTTTAATTAAATTATTTAATCCAATTGTTTTTTTTTAGGTAGAGGTTATTTCGTCAAGTCTATTCGTATTTTTTGATTGTCAGGCAAAAGGTGTGGTAATATTAGAACACATTGTGGTAGCATTGTAATCCAAAAGAAGTTAAATGACGAGCTACGTCGAAAAACTTATTTCGAAAAAAGGTTGATTATCTCTGAAACCAAGCCGAATCCAGGAAATTTTATATAACATTAAAGACTCTAAATATGGTCAGGAATCCAGCATTAAAATCTTTCGGAATGCTGACATTGCTGACGTTACACCGTGTATATAAATCTACATAAAGTGTTGTCATGTGTTTTGGGAGAGGAGATTGTAAGTTTTGTTAAATAGTATTTATTTTATAGGGTGACAACATCAAAAATTCTTAAATTTGCATATTTTCTTAGTCAACTCCATTTTACAAGTAAGTGTCAGGTGCTTTTGCTGGCAGTCTCAATAGATGGTACCTACCTCAGTACAAGTTTGAATGTCACATATTGAACATTGAAAATATTAACACTCAGTCGTAATAAATGACAGCCTATCTTCAAATTATGCAAATAATTTAGATATAAGCTAATTATTTTAAAGTTGGGATATGAAGCATTGAAGGCATATACATTTATCATCGTTTAAATGTCCTAATAGTTGATTTTATCTTATCGATGGTAACTCAAGCTATGATGACGAGTATCGGTACAGCGTCGGGTACTAGCACTTCCACCTTACCTACTGGGAAATAAAATCGAGTTGTTTCAATTTGAGAATAAGGTTAATGAATTACGCGATTGGAATGATAATATATAATGAATTTACCTGTGAAATTGATTAGATTGACTCGTATCTACTTATAACTAATCTAATATAATTGGTTTTTAAATTACTTTACCAAAATAAAATATGATAATCCTACTTATAACGAATTGCGTCATCCGTGCGTGTTCCATAACATAATATTATTCTTACCCTGAGCTTGCCGCCGATAAACATTTGCGTACCTAATTTACTTATATGCATCTTGCTCTCATACCTCTATAAGTTAGCGAGCACTGACTGGCGAACTCATTATTAATAGTGCGACATCTTATTCAGTATAGACAAGAAAATCTATCTTCAGGGTATGTAATGAATATCTACAGATGAATCTCTACCGGGGGTTAGCATAGTAGATAACTTATAAGTACCTACCTACTAAAATAAATTAAATATAAAATAACTTCATCCGTAAAGAAATGCAACATATTTACTTAGGTAATAATTATTGCAGTTATGCACATTTAGTACGGTCAAATCGTACATAATTTTACCCTAAACTCGCAAATCAAGTAGTATCGCTGCATTTTTGGTATGTTGTTTAGACACCATAGGACAGTATAAAGCCATATTTTGCAAGCAAAAAAAAGTTGTGCTAGCTGGGTAGTACGTAAAAAACTGCGAAATATACAGCAATTTTTTAGTTTCTGATTTTTATTTAAAAAACCTTACGTTTTTTGATATCATCTGTTATTAAACGTTTAAAGACTAATAAATTTCCAACAAGTTGAGCTAACATGCATTATCGTAGGTCTTATAGTTTCAGAGATTCGAGACTTTAAAAAGTACCCCTTTTTGTAAACTAGATAAAATTTTGTGTTTTGCTAACGTTTTCGACTTAATATCGCCTCACCTAATTATGCTACGAAAAACATGCAATAATGACCTTATAGCGCACTTAATATTCTTTAATTTAAGGGTAAAATTAGGTCAGTGAACTTTGTAGTTGAAAGTATAAACCCGAAATTCCAAACGCAGGAGGCCCGCTATCTAAGTTTTTCATACAAATCGCAAGTCGAGTTGCAAAGCTGCAATTTTGGTATATTATAAAGGCCTTATAGATATATACGAAAATGCATATTAAAAGAAAAACAAAAAAATAATTTGGGCATAGGACGTAAAAAACAGAAAAAAAATCGCACTTTTTTTTAGTTATTGACGTTTAACTAAAAATCTATTATCTTTTTGATACTGATTGCTATAAAACTAAGAAAGAACATTAAATTTGAAAGGATTTGAGCTACGTTGCATCACCGTAAGTTATATAGACTTTGAGATACGACATTTCATAAAGTGCCCTTTTATCAAAACATAAACAAAGTTTAGGTTACGTTAAAGCTATTCACTAAATATTGGCAAAACGTTCGCGCTAAGAAAAAAAAGTTATTGTAGATAATAACTACATTAAATTTGGAACAAATTGAGCCGATAACTATTACTGTGAGTATTATAGTTGGGGGTACACGAGGCTTCAAAACATGCATTTATTTTCTTAACTTAATGAAGGGCACATATTGAAATGTCGTATCTCTAAATCTATATAGTTTAGGGTAATGCAAGGTAGCTCAAATCCTTTCAAATTTAATATTCTTTCATAGTTTTATAGCAATTAGTATCAAAAAGTTCTAGTTTTTTAGGTAAACGTCAAAAACTAAAAAAAGTCCGATTTTTTTTCAGTTTTTTACGTCCTTTACCTAAATCCTTTTTTTCTTCTTCTTGTAATATGCATTTTTGTACATCCCTATAGAGCCTATATAATATACAAAAATGGCAGCTTTGCAACACGCCTTGCCATTTGTATGAAAAACTTAGATAGCGGACCTCCTGCTTTTTGAATTTCGCGTTTTTAGTTTCAATTACAAAGTTTACTGACCTGATTCTACCCTTAAATGAAAGAATATTAATTGCGTTATAAGATAATTATTTCATGTTTTTCGTAGCATAATTAGGTAAGGCGATATTAAACCAAAAACGTTAGCAAAACTCAACATTTTATCTAGTTTACAAAACCGGGTACTATTTGAAGTCTCGAATCTCTGAAACTATAAGACCTACGGTAATGCATGTTATCTCATCTTGTTACAAATTCATTCATCTTTAAACGTTACCTGATACATATTGTCAAAAAACGTAAGGCTTTTTTTATAAAAATCAGAAACTAAAAATAGACAGTAAATTTCACAGTTTTTCACGTATAACGCAGCTAGCACAACTTTTTTTTGCTTGCAAAATGTGGTTTTATACTGCCCTATGGTGTCTAAATAACATACCAAAAATGCAGCTTTACTACATGTTTTGCGAGTTTAATGTACGATTTGACCGTACTAATTGGCAGGTTCTTTCAAAATCGGATAATTAGTTACGCGTTGTGTCATAACTGCCATAAGAATGATTATTGCTACATACATTTCGAAAAAAATATTCTGGTATGTTAATCAAGTGTAACTTAAAAACCTCGTTGGTAATTACATAGATTACACTAATGAATCCTATGACTGTTTTAATTTATTGCTCGTGTAAAATTTACACACTGTACAGACCGGATAGCCGAGCGATCCCCGAGCCAGTAATATTTAGGTAGAAGAGAAAACCTAGGCTTATAAATTATAATCGATTGGTTGAGGTCACCTGTGATTGTTACATGCGAAGGCACGTCATTGATTGACTTGTATCTTGACGCAACCTTTTAATTTTCGTAGGTTGGGTTGATGAAGAAATATATAAAGCGATTTATTTAAATGTTGCTGTCTGAATCACATTTAATGTACCCATGCAGGTCATCCACAAACAGAAAATTTATTGTCAACGACGTAGGGCTACGAGCGTAGTTTAGTGTAGATAAATAACATATTAACATATGATCAAATTAACCAATACACAGTTATGAAAAAATAACGCAATTATTGAATTTTCCTCTTAGAAGTAAAACAGTGAACATTCTCCAAAAGATTGTACAAATTGGTAAGTAGGCTGGTAATAATACATGATGTTGAGTAAGATCCACAATACTAAAATATCCCAAAATGTTTGTATGGAACTATTTATGTTGTCAAAAATGTAAAAAAACGAAACATTTTTGAAAAAACCTGGACAATTAACAAATTTGTGTAAATATCGAAGACCATCCAATGTACGAGTACAAACTGTTAGAGAAGTGCTCTAGTAAAACTTTGTACTTACTGTTTGATTGTGATAGAAAGGGTCGATGTCCTCGAGGGGCGTGGAGGCCAGCTCGAGCGGGAAGTTGCCCTGCATGCGCACGGGCAGCGGCAGGCCCTGCTCCAGCGTGGGGTCCGGCTGCGGCCCTTCGTCCTCGTCCTCGTCATCGTACCGGACCTACACCGAGGGTCAAGGTTAGCTGGTGAATGAGGTGAAACGAGGTCATACCGATATGTCAAGTTTTTGATCGTGTTTTCTATCGAGCGTTTTATTGCATGAGGTCACCCGATAGCCCGCCATCCACTCGGAGCGGAATCATTAATGACTTGGTTTCATGTTCATCGCTAGCAAAGTGTTAGTACGGTACCTTAGGGTAATTCCGAAAATCACAGAAAAATCACCCTCAATCACATCGTCTTAAGTGTCACTTTTCCGAATTATTCGGCGTTTTTTGACATTCGGAATTAGGTACCCGAATACATCCTATGCAATTTACGAGTGCGAGCATCACCAGCGGTGAAGGAGCTATTAATCAGTCCGCTGCTCTTGCAGTGGAAGGCGGGTATGAATGCGACTATGAGGCAAAAGTTGCTGATTACAATTTCTTTTAATTTATTCGTAAGATTAACTTTCGCAACATATCATTGTCCAATTTATAAAAAGCAACATAGTAATCGGTAGGATCTTTTAATAAGACCTTAAAAGACAATTCAATTGTTACATTTATATACCTCATAGATAGCATAGCCCTTTTTCATTTGCCCCGGATGACAGTGTTACCAAGTGATGTTGTCGGTAATAGATTACATTTTATGTTCGTGCCTCAAATGTCAAGTCTCGGTTAAACTCTTTTACAAAGTCGTGAGCTTTACGAGGCAGATTGGTATAGTGAAGGTGTTATGGTTCAGAAATACCAACTTTATTTAATGGTAACACGATTATAATAAATACCGTTGATAGAAAATTTTGTCGAAAATTTGACATATCTGCGTTGTCAATCCAATTCACCTGTGACTTGGTGATAAGGAATCAGTGCAACCAGGAGTTTTGATAGGTACATTTCGATTAGCTCCCATCAGGACTATTCAAGACACGTATGAACTTAACTTCTGCGAAGAAGCGCAAACGAAGTAAATCCATATTAATATCAAATCAATATGAAATAAAACGAACCTTCAGGTCTCAATAACTAACTGTCGTCGCACTGAATCCTTGACGCCAATTTAGGTAATGGAATGTGGTTAAACTCGACTCAGAGGCGATGATCTGACGATACATGTGGACCGTGCGTTTGCTAGGAGCGAGAGGCCTACAAGGTTTCCACAGTTTGCTATTTTATGTCTACCTATGAATCCATGGATTGGTTGTGATTTAGATTAGAACCTGAATAGGAATGTAATGGAAAATTGTTAAGTACAATCAGGTATGGGTATAAAGGACACATATAACTATCATAAACACGTGATGTACCTAATATGTACATCAAAAGACGGTACAAATGACGTTATGCGCAGGAGATTACGTTAATAATATATGTAGTTAGGATGTAGGTATGTACGTAACTTACTATGTTTTGGCATGTTATGTAAGTTAGTTATCGCTTAAGCTATATTGATCGTAATTTTTATTTTGATTTGTACTCAGATATCAGAGTGCGCCTAAATTGAGACTGGTAATTGTAATGCGGGTAAAATAAAATAAGTTTTAGTATAGAACAGTGACAAATTATATAATATATTATTTGTGTTTAGTTAAATTTTCAACTGAGTGAATATAGAATAAAAAATGACATCTAATAATAATTTACTGTTATCTGCTTTTAAATTTCATCATGTGTCGTAAACGTCAGTTATATTTTTAAAGATATTACTTACACTCGTTCCATAAGACACAAAGTCCTTCAGAAATTATATATTTGAAATAAGCTAGCTTACAATTTTAAGCTTATTACTATTATTAGTTAATTTAAGAAAACCACAAACATGAGCAAATTCATAAGGCACGTGTAACAATACTGTTGGGTTCAACTAGTGTTGTTACTGTGTCAAGAGCGTTGGAAGCAAGTATACTCTGTATAGTGCTGCTGTCGTGTGGCCATGATGCGTGCCCGGCGATCTAAAAGCGTATCGTATGGTCCAAATACCCCTCTATTAAGTAACCTATCCGAACGTTAACATTGATTCACTAATACTCATGTATGAACAACTGCATGTTGACGGTTCGAACTCGGTTCCAAAATAGCAGGATGCTCAAAACCAGACTTTGCGGTTATCAATACTAGCTAAACTCGCTCGTGTTTCAAAGTTTCACAAATAAATCGTTCTAATTAATTAGAATACACTAATCGCTAGCTAGGTGACGTCACCATGCTAGGCCGAATGACAGCAGTCAATGATGATGTGGCGAGATGAGTCCAGTGCAATGCTTGACTAGGTGAATTCGTGCTCGTGTGTTTGCTAACGCCCTTAATTTTGCATTCACGCCTTCTTTTTGGCACCTACCAATTATAATTAACTATTTCGCCGATAAAATTGACTACTTGTATGTACTCAGGGGTCTATATCTAACGTATTAATGACATCAATGGGTTAGCGTTAGCTGAAGGCTTTTCTAGCATCTAATTTAGACATTGGGTTTTACAAAATAAATAGGATGGCTTTGGTTTTGGCAATTGAGCTTGTTTTCGTTTAGTTTCAGACTTCTAGCTTTATATATTGGATCGTGAAAACGCTCGCTGTAGAAATGCATTTACACCGTAACAACGCAACTAAATATGTATGACAAGCTTTATTTGTTAACTACTGAAGAATAGCTGTCAGCGCATTGGCGACAGCTAAACTCTTGTGTTGGTTATCCGAATACTGGCCGAGAAGCGATGTGTTCAAGAAAATGCCTTACGAGTAAATGCAATTAGAACAGAATGGTCACAAGTTATCGCGCAATAATCATAATACCATGCCGCCAATCTCTGGAACTAGCATTGTATGCTTCTCAAATTAATTTTGAAGTTGATGCGATAACTTGCTAAAATCATATCTCTAAAACGAGCTGTAAAAGGTAAAAGGGGCAAGCAGGCAATCTTACTTCTTTTTTCTTTTTCGTCCGCCCCAAATCGTTCTGGAATGATTTAAAAAAATTGTCAGAGCCGTTCGTTGTTTTGCTCACCGATCCAGAATGAATCATATATAGTTAAGTAGTCACTTCCATAGCAGCGTACACCTATGTCAGTTACCATTTGACATAGAAGTTCTATGTATATGTTTGACAAACCTAATGTCGATTGTAAAGATGTTTTGAATGTCCTGTTGCTATGCTCACTCGTGAAAAAAATGTCACACTAGTGCGATCACTACGCATACTGACCTCGCCTTCCGCTCGTTTTTTCTCGAGTTCCTTTTGCTTGGCATGCTCCTCTGCTATGCGGGCTTCGATAGCGGCCAGAGACTCTCGTGAGAAGGGTCGGAACAAGCTTCGTTCTTCCTCGCTGATCGAGTCCAAGTCCACGGACATTGTCTATCGAACTCCCCCCGAGTGAACTCACTACTGCATAAAACATTATTGTCATTAGTGTTATATCAAAAAATGGCCGTAAGGATAAACATTAGAAAAAAATCTCCGAAAACGGTTTTGTGGGAAACGTATGGCAACATGGCAAATTTGTACAGTTTGTACATCATGTACAGTTTGATATGAATCGACATTGTATGGTTAATTCGGCATTTGCATGGTAGCACATTTTTGAGCAATAACTAGCAAAGTACATCTCATAAATCCCAATGTCGATGTCGCTACAAAATGCCATTGCACAAAATATACAACAGCATACGAATATCGTAAGACACGTTGTTTACTAACTACCCAGGACTAATTAGTTTAGAGCAAATAAAGTGAAATAATCTTAAATATAAAACAGTAGATATCCGTATAAAATATGTAGAGAAGTTAACCTAATCATAATTAGTTCCAAAGTGGCTCAAAGTCACTTGCAAATTTCAGCAAAAGTGATTCAAAAGAAAACGACGAAACGGCCGAGTTAAACCCGCAGTAACTCGTCTCAGAGACCCGAAGCGAAATTTATCAGCGAACAGCGGCACTGATTATAACGAGTCCTGACTTTATTCCGGACTTTAGTATCGACTACTTATGTAACGGAGCCGGGTCCTTGGCGTTGCGTAACGCAGGAATATAGGTCAACATTTCTCGTGTTGTGCGTGGCCTTCAGCTCAAAGTTTTATAGGTGAGGTCCTATGTAGTTAGCTAATAAAGTCGGAAATATTATAATTAGCCTCTAAAGTTGAGAAGGGCTCGTAAACACAAGCTGTAACTGTAATTAATCTTGGATACGGCGCGGTAATATTTTCGTCCTACTATTTTAGTTTGTTTGACATTGTCTCAGTTTACATAGAGATCATGATTGTAAAATAGTTGGTTGTTCGATACTTGGATTAATTATTTTAGCCGCGTTATTTAAAATACTATTGTAAAGCTAGCTCCTAAATAACTGACTAGCTAACTAGGTTTCATAGTGAGAAATTATCGATTTATTTTAGTAAAACTTAAATAATTTCAATGTAAATCTAATCGGTTGTATGCTGATATTATCGGTTCCTATAATAGCTTAATGGCGTCATGCATGACACATGTAGGTTACACTGATAAGCGACGTGACCGTAAACGAGGTTCAATTATATCATGAAATTTGTTAACCCGGCAAGCCCTCACCCGACAATCCCGACTAAAGTTTAACATAACTGGACGAATTGAGATTTTAATCTATGCACACATTTATCATATCATTAGCAAGAGTTGAAATATGTTTATTAATATCACTAATTAATATTATAAATGCCAGAGCATGTAAAGTCGGACAGCCATCTATTACGCTCACGTCTAAATCATAGAAATGATTTTTATGAAACTGAAAGATGACATAGTTTTAAGTTCCGGGGAAGTCTATAGTAAGTATGTAAAAGTTGTGTCCTGTGAAACTGCACATATTATTCCCAAGGATAGCCGACTACCACGAAGTCGCGGGCAACAGCTAGTTTATCATAGTATATAACCACTTAAAATGTTCTAATAATGATATACAGCTATTACAATGGCTTATTGATCGAGAACAACACAGCGATATTTCATATCGGGGCGCGGTGAAGTTACCCCATTTGTTAGCCGGGAATAAGGTCACTCGCGCCGGCAAACACTGCCCGCCGACTAAACTCCCGTTAAAACCTTTAATCCCTTAACCCGTGTAAGTACCTATAAAGGTATTAACATTCATTCAGTCTATTCGGTTATTCTTCAATTAACTCATATGATTTTGTAATTACCTTGTCTATTTAACGTATTACGAAAACACAAATCAAATTATTTATTAACTAATTATTTTGATTTGTACTTTTTATTTTTCCCCAGTAGGTAGTCACACTACTTAATCCCCACCTCGGCATTAGGTGATCTTGGTCGTTTTTCTTTGGTATATGACATCTAATATTTATAATACCTTGTCTATGCTTATCTGACAAGTATTGAAATAAAACGATTGAAACGGATATATCGCTACGGATACTCGCGCATATCCGTTTTCATAGTTTTATGACAAGTATTCTTCATATTTCACAAATCCTTCGAAAAGTGGTCAGGATTGATTAAACACATTGCCATATATGGTCACTGTTTCGATTTGACCGCAGATAAGACATTAAGGAGTGTACCGATAAAAAACTGTAAATTTCAAATAATAAAATCGGAAGGATATAGTTAAGTAGCTATAATTTCAAGCTTTGGAAATTAACCAGAAAGTCTTAACTTAGCTGACTGTAGAACTTTTGTGTCACTACTGCATTTTAGGTACTCACAATGCAGCTTCAAAACCTCTTCCAAACTGTCTTTTCCAAAAAAAATCTTTTTTTGTATGCAGTTTTCTAAATTATGGGACTATCGTTCACAACCCTTTTATTTTCCATTTAACCCTGTTTCATGGAAATCGTTTAAGTTGTTTAAGGATACAATTTTACCAAAATCATGTACATTCTCGTATGTGTACTTAACTTTGTAGTGCATGATGATGTTGATGATTGATGAATAACCTAAATGTTATATAGGTACAATGCACATTTTTTATAATAAATATTCGAGAATTAGTTACAAGAATCATCCTAGCACCAAACCAAAAAAACTTGTTGTATGGGGACTAGATCACGATATAGGTAAATAATTATCTCTCATAAAATAAAACTATGAAAACGGATAAACTCGCGTATATTAACTAATTAAAGTGTTTGAAACGTCGGAATGAAGTTAAAATTAGTTAATATACGCGAGTTTATCCGTTTTCATAGTTTTATTTCATGAGTAATCCTCGCGGTAACCGAAGAAAATATTATATCTCTCATAAATAAAAAAAAGCATTCACACATTCTTACAGAAATCGATGTAGTCTCACGGTAAGGTCAATTAAGGTTTGTGTTGTAGGCACTAAGTGATATATACTCGTAATACAATAGATAGATGCATAAAAGAAGATGGCATAACCACCAGCCTAACCCCCTTATTCATTAACGTCTGCTAACTTAGCAAGCTGATAAGTATTGTTTGTCCCTTTCGGTCTTATCAATATGTCCACAAGAGTGAAAGGGACAAAGAATAGGTACTTAGCGGCTTTTAAGATAGGAAGCGTTTATGAATCCGTATTCATAAACCGTACGTTCTTACCCCCGTGGATAAGAACGTACGGTTGAAATAGGTTGTAAAGACTGTTGCAAAACAAATGTATAATTCTTGGTTAATTTAAAATAAGAATGAATACACATAATTGGCTACTTGTGCAAGTGCATTTATACTGGTGCTGTCATAGTATAAATATTTAAATATAATAATAGAATCATGTCCCAGAAACAAATATTCATAATGAATAGGTATAATGTATAATAAATAAATGCTCTTGCCGGGATTTGACCCCGGCACTGCACTTCCAACTTCGTAGACAATATACAACTAGGCTACGAAGGCCGTTAAAATTAACAAAACATAAATTATTGCACTGCTCAATTAGCGAGGGTTTTTAATTTGAGCGAAATTAAGCACCCTTGGCTGGTGTTAGAGTGGCGTGCAATGCAGCGCACTTATGCAGTCCTTCAGCAGGCAATGCGCTCGATCGTAATATAGGGGTGTGTTTTGATTTCAACAATACGATAGCAATAAATCTGTACCTCAGAGATAGACTCATCCGAATCCGCAAAAAAGTTCGCGATTATAAATACATAAGTTTTTTCTCGCGGGTGGTTCGCCCGGTGTTAACGCGCTGTGTGAATCTGCTGCTTAAAATATTAAGTTTACGGTTATTACTTATAGTAGCGGCAAGAAAGTTGTTAAAAACAATCAACAGTAAAGTTTTGTGACTCAGTGTAAAAAAAAATACGTTAAACAGTGGCTAATTAAACTAAAATATAGTTAAATAATCCCAAACAAGATTCTCGGATACCTACGAGTTAAGTCAAAAGAACTGCAGTGAGTGTTCAAATCAAAAGATCTTAAGTGGCGGATAACTACGGGTACTTACGACTATTTGTGCATGAGAGTGTTCAAGACGAGATAAAAGCACGTAGTCGAATGATGCGCGACTGACATCAAATAGTGAACCTTAAGCCTAAGATATAGAGCGCTTATTTGTTTGTCCAACCTATTATTCATACCGGCATATCATAAAAATAATATTTTTCAAGTATGAATTGCAATAAATGTGATTTGGAGTTATCATCGCAGGAATCAATCAAATGCACAATATGCCAAGACAAACTTCACTTCAGATGCGTTGGGCTCACAGAGGCAGATTTTAAAAAAATGCTGCCAATGAACTTGAAAAAATGGAAATGTCTGAAATGTAAGCAGCCTAAAAAAACGATCTCCACGAACATGCCTAAATCGCCGGTAATTCTTAATGAGGAGCGAGAGGACAATTCAGACCATCTACCATCTATTGTCAGCATTGATACGACAGCGCTCCTGGACAACATGAACGGCCAGTTTAAACAGTTGTATAATGAAATAACTGACCTGAAGAACAGTTTCAGTGCGAGACTGGACGAATTATCCTCCTCGATCCATACGTGGTCAAGCAAGTTTCAAGATCTTGAAGGTAAATACGAGGGACTCCAAATCCAATCAGAAAGTGCACAAATGGAAATGGCCGCGGTTAAAGCCCAGAACGCGCAGCTCAAGGACCAGCTGGAACAGCTCCAAAGCAATTCGGACGAACAAGAGCAACGATCCCGTCAATGTAATATTGAAATCCAAAATCTGCAACTAAAGCCTTCTGAAAACCTAGTGCACATGACCCTGGCCCTAGGAAAAGTTTTAAATGTCCCAATTTCCCTCGACTCCATACGGGCCGTTCATAGAATTGCTCATAACATCAAAACGGACCGCCCAAAAAATATAATAGTGGAGTTGAACTCTCGTCGGCTGAGGGATGACATCATCGCGGCGGCACGAGCGCGACGCGGCATCACGGCGGGCCAGATCCTGCAGGCCGGCGGCCTCGGCGCGGCGCGCGGCACCGGCGGCACCGGCGCCGGCGCCGGCGGCACCCCGGCGGAGGAGCAAGCAACCAATTCGCGACCCGTATTCATCAACGAACATTTGACATTAAAAAATAAAATACTTTACTCAAAATCGCGCAAGATGGCTAGCACTAAAAACTACAAGTTCGTTTGGGTAAAAAACGCAGCGATTCTGGTTCGAAAGAATGACTCATCCCCGGTTATTCGAATCCGCAAGGAAGCTGACCTGGACGCACTCTGAGGCTTACAAAGACATTTTATTGTGTTGATGATTGCTTTGTGGTTTAGGTATAGTATTAATCCTAATCTACTGTTAGTGTTAATTCTAAATTTAATCGTTTCGTACTGTTATATTCCTCCGGGCTATAATGTTCAAGTTATATTATTTAAACTGAGAAATTTCGCAATGAAAATAATCCATATAAGATATATACTAAAGTATGTTATTAAAGTTTTTAAATCAAATTACCGCTTACATCCATATAAAAACTATTTTTTGTACACATATATAGAGAACTTACAATATTACATAACATTTAAAATACCTTATAGGCCTGGTTAATAATAAGTTAAGATTATATTACCAAAATTGCGGTGGTATAAAAAGTAAAATAGTAGATATTCGTTTAAACCTATTGCAATGTAATTATGACGTTATAGTGTTGACCGAGACGTGGCTGCGAGACGATATTCAGGACTCGGAGTTGTTCGATAGCAATTATAGCGTATTCCGGCGCGACCGGGACCTGCGCGACACGGCGAAGAAGGGCGGCGGCGGCGTCCTGATAGCGGTAAGATCTAGTATTTTAGCCACTCGTCGTTCCGAATGGGAATCTAGCCATGTCGAGGAAATATATATTGAAGTGTGTATCTCTGGCCGTAAAGTAGTAATAAATGGTGCTTATATCCCCCCCAAGTCCAACATATTAGTGTATCAAACTTATTGTAATAAATTAGAAGAATTGAGTACATCCTTAGACGACGTTACCTTTTGTTTGGCGGGTGACTACAATCTTCCGGATTTGAGTTGGTCCTTATCAAGCGTAGGTGAACTTGTACCTGTTAGTGAAGGTCAAAGTTCATGCGCGGCGGCACTCATTAACATGACTGAGATGTTAGGATTACACCAGTTTAATACTATGAAGAACCTTAATAATAGAACGTTAGATTTAATATTTTGTAATAAAAAATGCATAATTTCGGACCCGGAAATTGAATTATCTAACATTGACAGACACCACCCCGCCGTCGAGTTTACTATTGACCTCGTTCCCACTGCTTGCATCCCAAAGAAACCTGTACCTATCTATAACTTTCGTAAGGCAAATTATATGGAAATTTCAGAATCTATTAATAATGTCGAGTGGCAAGTTGAACTTAAAGAATTAAACCCTGAAGCGGCAGTAGATAAATTCTATACTATAATTTATAATATTATGGATAAATATGTGCCATTAAAAAATATAATAAATAAAAATGTTCCAAAATGGTTTTCGCCGGCCTTAAAAAAAACGTTGAATAGGAAAAGAAAACTTTGGAGCCGTTGGAAAATATATAATTCTGCGATGGATTACGCTGAGTTCTCTTTGCTTAGAAAAAGATGCAAAATATTATTATTGGAATGTTTTAACACATACACTAAAAATACCGAAATAAGTATTAAAAGCAATATAAAAGCATTTTGGTCTTATATCTCAACATTAAAAAATAACTCTTCAAGCTACCCAGCCACTATGTACTACAAGGACCGAGCTGCCAGTAGTACCCCGGAAGGAGCGGCGGAGTTGTTTGCAGATTTCTTTCAATCGGTATTTGAGGCGCGCGGCAATATTAATTGTAACGAGCTTGATTGTTTACCTACATCTGAATCAGCTAATAATATAACAAATATTCAATTAAATATAGGTCATATACTTAAAAAACTCAAAAATATTGATATTAATAAGGGGGCGGGGCCAGATAAAATTAGCCCTTTCTTTATAAAAAATACTGCTAAGGCCTTAGCTCTTCCCCTTTGTTTAATTTTTAATAAATGTCTTAAATTTGGAATTTTTCCTGACCGCTGGAAAATAGCGTATGTGACACCTATACATAAATCCGGTCCAAAATGCCAGGTAACTAATTATAGGCCTGTCTCGGTACAATCCGTTATACCTAAAATTTTCGAAGGGCTGATTCATGACGTCATATACCCTCTGCTCAAGAGTAGTGTATTACCAGAACAACATGGTTTTATGAAAAATAAGTCGACTACTACGAATTTACTACAATATACCGACTTTCTGTTTAAGTCTATGGATAAAAGAAAACAAGTGGATGTTATCTTTACGGACTTCTGTAAAGCGTTTGACAAAGTGGATCACTTATATCTTCTTAGGAAACTAGCGTTTAATGGAATCCGTGGTAATCTATTGCGCTGGTTTGCATCTTATCTGACAAATAGAACTCAAGTAGTAGTCATTAATGGCTTTAGGTCAAACCTTGCTAATGTAACGTCCGGAGTTATTCAAGGCTCAATTTTAGGGCCCTTGCTATACAGCATCTTCATAAATGATATTCAAAAGTGCTTTAAAAGTTGTAGTTTCTTACTGTTTGCAGATGACCTAAAACTCTATAAAGTAATAGAAAATGAAATTGATAGCAAATTGGTTCAGGAAGATTTAGACGCATTTTATACATACTGTGAAGACAATAAGTTGCAGCTGGCACCTAACAAATGTATGCAAATAACCTTCACAAAAAACAAGAAAAGGGTCATAAACTTTAAATATAAATTAGGGAAAACTGAATTAATTAAAGTACAAACAGCCAAGGATCTCGGAGTAATGTTTGATGAAAATTTACACTTTAGCGCCCATATAGATATAATGATTCGCAAAGCTTATCAAATGTTAGGTTTTGTCATCAGGTCGGCTAAGGTTTTCAAAAAGGTGGATACGTACCTATTACTCTATAAAGCGCTAGTAAGACCACGTCTGGAATACGCATCGGTCATATGGAATCCCCTTTATGCTAAATATGCGAATGCCATCGAAATGGTACAAAAGAAATTTTTGAGAATTATGCATAAACGAGTAACAGGTAAAAAAATGACATACAAAAACTTGCTGATCCACTACAAAATACCATCATTGTCCACGCGGAGAATAATATCAGACGCTATGGTACTTTACAACATATGTAGAAGTAAGTACAACAGCAGCGAGTTGCTTCAACTCGTGCAGTTTCGAGTGCCGCGGTGCGGGTCGCGCTCCGCCGCCCTGTTCGCCGTGCCCACGCCCGCCACCAACGCCGGCGTGCGAGCGCCGCTGCGTCGCATATGCGACACTTACAATAAGAGTCTCGTCTCGGTCGATATTTTTAACACAACCAGAAATCAATACAAAAAGCAGGTCCTTCAAATAATCCCAGAGGAATAATTAATGTAAATTTTTTACTTTTTCTTTTCGGTTTCTTGCCAAGTGGTAATATTGTGTATGTTAGTTACATAAGCCTGTTTAATTTGTAAACTTAACTATCTATGTATTTCTCGGTGAGAACTGCTGAGGAGCTAAGTGCATGTTTAATAATATACGTAATTTTAGTTTTATTCAAAATTATGTCCACTTAACTCTGTTTGGTCTCCAATAAATAAAATAAAAAATAAAAAATAAAAAATAAAATAAGTATAAACACATAATATATTATATACTATTTATGTGTGTAGCGTATGGATGATAGTGATATATTGTAATTATGTTTTGTATCTAATATTGTCTGGTTTAAATTGCACAGTGCTTTAGTTTACACTGTCACATTGTATATTTTTTTGTTTGAATAAATAAATAAATATATAACTACTAAGAACTAGGTACCAATTGCGAAACTTGAATTGATTTCTAAAAAAACCCAAAGGCAGCGGAAATATATTTATTTTTTGATCATCCTTAAATCGTATTCATAATGGATAAGATTTAAATAATTTCTAGCTGTTAGATGTGTTAAAATTAGCTGATTGAAAGTTATTTAAAATGAAAATCCAATTATCCTAAAACAGAGACGAGGAATTTCCGTGTAGTGTAGGTAGTAACTCTCTATATTAGAATTCCCTTTATGAAAAAATGTAATAGGAAAAGTTGCACTTACCCCAGGACATAGAACAGTTGTAACGAATTCGCTCAATACTGAAGTTAGCTTCGCGTGTCTCTATTCATATTTGTAAATATTAGATTGTACTACAAGGGCATAAAGTGACCCAATTTTACCTGAGGCCACTTTTTGGTTTGAGCGAAGCGACTCGCCAACTCATTTTTAATTACTTTTTTTTAATATTTTCTTCGGTTACCGCGAGGATTACTCATGAAATAAAACTATGAAAACGGATAAACTCGCGTATATTAACTAATTTTAACTTCATTCCGACGTTTCGAACACTTTACAGGGTTCGTGGTCTGCGGATGACTCACCACGAACCCTGTAAAGTGTTCGAAACGTCGGAATGAAGTTAAAATTAGTTAATATACGCGAGTTTATCCGTTTTCATAGTTTTATTTCATACTTTTTTTTAATTTTCAACCTGTGATCAGAGTTTCAGATGCTCGGTTTTCTGCCAAGTCAAACAGTTCGGAGCATTTTTGAACGATAATCGATATCTATTTTATGTGATTTACTAAATTGAATAACAGAAAATACAGAATTCTAATATTGTAATATAAAAAAAAATGTAACAAGTTTTGTCAGTTATACTATTTTTTATTGCTCATTAAAATTGTGCAATATTATTTAACTGTTTGGCTGTTGGGACCTATTACTTTAGCCTTAGAAAAAAAAACTTTAATGTTTTAGAACATAAAATGCGATTTTGTGTCGTCTACGCACGACATAAAGGTACATTTTGCTACATTTTATAGCAGAATTTTTTAATACATGCCCACAGTTAGCTTATTTGAATCGAGTGTTCAATAAACAATCGGATTTTCAACCTTGGAAGATATAGGTTATGCTGCGTTGGCATGATTTACCGAGAAGGATCGATTACGACGGCGGATCAAAACACATCCTCTGGGGAAAGAATATTATGAGGCCGCTTTTTTAAAATACTACTTTTTAACCTGTTTCCTTTCATTCTCACTTGAACACCAAAGTCGATAAAATCGAAAAAAAAAACTACGAAGAGTTCTATACGGTTACCTGCAGAATGTATACAGGGAAGTCTCTATTTTCTGTAGGTAACTGTACTATAAATACAGGGTATACATGGGTCGTGGAGCAAGAGTGGACAGGGTACTGGGGACAGTCACGCTGAGTGACTTTCACTATGGAGGCAACCAAGGAATAAATAAATAATTATCTTGGGACATCTCTCACAAATCGACGTAGTCCCACGGTAAGCTCAATTAAGGCTTGTGATGTAGGTACCAGGCGACGATGTATATAATAGGTAGATACATATAGATACTTAAATACATAGACATCTAATTGAATCGCGAAAAAAATCCGCTCCCGACCCGTGATGCAATTGCTATGTTCAACTGTCGACCACGTGTCAACTGTTGTGCCACGGGTAAGTAAAATAGGCATAGTGACTGGCAAGTCAAATCAGCATCTTTTTTCCAACTGTCAAAACGATCACCACTATGGAATTTTATATGAAATACTCAAAAGCATAAAGTTAGAATCCGCGCTAGCGCTTAATAGAGAAAGGAAGCGTGGGAAAGGGAAGCCACCAGTCATATGACTATTACACGAGTGCAAAAGAGATAGAAAACAATCCCAAAAGCGTACCCACTTTCGAAGTGACATATCAGCCGTATCAGCCTTCTCGACGGAGACTGTTATTTAAAGTGATTTTATATTTAATTCTAGTAAGAAGTCAATTTACACAAATATTTAAACCGATGTGGTATCGTGTAGTGTAAAAGATTGCCCTATTACCCACCGAAGAAATGACGGCAAACACTCGTTTCACAGGTAAATATGATTTGCCGGTTGATAGTTTTCAAACGATATTTTACCAATTTAGTAGCATCAATCGTGTAAGTTATCACTTTCTAGCATTCATTGTTAGTTGTCCTATCACTGTGCGCTAATAATTTATCACAATAGTTAATATTAAAGGATATTTTGTGTAAAAATATAAATTGTCACGCTACGCTAGAGCTTGACTAAATGTTGAACGAGCAATATCGGTATTCGTTCGATAAACATACATAATTAGTATTTTACATTACAATACCATCACAGTCCCAGATTTTGAATACGAATGCGTATTTAACAAACTTGAAGGACCTTACGATGTTTTGTGAGTTTTTTTTTATAATATACGATTTTTATTATTTCTGTTAAATTTAACGGATAGGCCAGATAATAAGTTCAGACACGTATGCAATTTGTAATTCGACACCTTCAATTTACATTGTACTATACAACTTATAGCAAAAAAACGAAGATAAAAAAAATACCATGTTGTCGATAAAACAGTCAAACATCGATAGACAATTGCTCTGTTGTAATAGGCAACCCTATTCCAGACCATACATAGACAAATTTACGCACACACTTGCGTTTCGTTTTTGGTTACGCTTTTAATCGTTGTCGATCATTCTTTGTCATTTTAGTTCTGTGCTCAAAAGTGACGTCACGTTTGAGTACTGCCAAATGACCTTCTTTTAAGTTCTTTTCAATTTATTAAATAGAAGTTTTGTACAAACATTACTGCAATCAATTTCTTCATGTATTATGTCGTGCATAATGTTAAATAATTTATTTTAACTACAGTCATCATCCCTATTATCCGTGGTTCAACTGTCAGATTACTTTTTTTACTGTCATGTAATTATGACCCATAGTACAACTGAGGGGCAATTGTCCAACTAGTATACGTAAATACATGTTCTAGTACTGGACTACCGATAAATTTAGTGTACCGTGGTACAACCAATTGGATCAACTATTGGTAAACTAACTTCCTCCTAGTACAATCGGTTGGACTATGGATAATTTTATTTTCCCGTGGCCCAACCAGTTGGACATAGCGTTTGGACAACGGGTCGGGAGCGAAAAAATGGTTTAGGCGTATAATGTCCCACTCGCAAAACGTCCCTCCGCTATAATAACGTCCCATACGCAAAACGTCTTCTCTGCTAATTGTCCCTTATGCAAAAAACCCCATTCGCATTACGTCCCGTTATCAAAATGACCCATACCCTTCGCGAAATGTCCCTTCCGAAAATACCCCTATCGCTGAAAGTCACGGCTGCCTAATGCCCCTTTCGCAAAACGTCCCGTTTGCAAATAGCCAGGTTCTTATGGATTAAAGAGGTAATAATACAGATTGTTATCAATACTGGCCACTTGAATAGAGATTAAAGGGCCATTGTCAGACCGAAAAACAAAAGTTGTCCACTCGGTGGTCAAAAGGGTAAACTAGGCCTGATTGGGAATAGTCCGGTTTCCTCACGATGTTTTCCTTCACCGAAAAGCAACTAGTAAATATCAAATGATATTTCGTACACAGTTCCAAAAAACTCATTGGTACGAGCCATTTTTTACGGGACATTTTGCGAAAGGGACGTGTTGCGATCGGGTTATTTCGTGAAAGGGACTTTCTGCGAAAGGGACGTTATTTATATAAAGTGACATTTTGAGAACGGGATATTTTGCAGAAGGGCCGTTTTGGCAATGGGACATTTTATAAAAGGGACCTTTTGCGAAAGGGACCAAGAGACGTTTTGCGAGTGGGACATTATACGCCTAAACCGAAAAAATCGCCTGATAATGAGTTAGTTGATACTTAGGTAAATATCAATTAAGGCTCAATTTACTCCTAATTCTTAGATTTTTTCGCGATATATTAGTTAGCCCCATAATAAAAATTGCTAAGCGTGACCGTCCCTAGTACCCTGTTCACTCTTGCTCCACGACCCATATGTCACCCTGTGAAAGCATCCGGCGAAATGCTACGCGCTACGGCGTAGGCGTAGACGTAGCACCCTTTCGTAGCAAAGAGGTCGAGTAAACACATTGGTTATCAATAGTTAAGTACTCCTTCGTAAACAAGGTTTCTATCTACTTCATTTTATTTGTTCGGTTCCTAAAAATACTGTGTTCAAAAAGTTGTATGTATTTTTATCTGTGTTAGATGCCTAAGGCGGTAAACAAGTTTTTAGTTTACTGGATATTATTAGTTCGTCTCATTAAAAGTCTTAATACAGGGTTACTTTTTCACCAGTACAAAAAATCAACATACGTAATAGTAGTCCAAGTTACAGAATACTAGCATTTTTTGTTACTACCCCTTTAGAACAAAAAAACTAAAATACCGATGTTTGAACTTATCCGCAAACCTAATAAGAAAATTGGACGCATTACGCATTATCAATGTACATACATTAACTAGCAAAACACACGAACTGGCAACTGTTTGTTTACAACGTCATCGCACGTTGCCACGTGGCGGCTTAGAAAAGCGGCGATGATAATCAACTTATGATTATGACTTGGCAAAAAAATCTTACTTGATCCCAAATCTTCCTTCATACTTGCACTAAGGACAGAAACTTTCTTCATTCAGGCGTATTTAAACACTTGAAATCAACTTTATGCACATGATTGGAATAAAAAAACATACCTAATTAATGGAGTCCATTTCTCATACTAATTAATTAATTCACATACTTAAGCAAGTGTTCAAAATGTTGGTCGTGGTTATCTAAACACACTCTTGCCCGTTTTTGGATGCTTCCTTCGATATTTCCCAACACAAGTCTGTAGTTCTCACTTTTAAGTTCATCAAATGCACTTATTATTAGATTTTTTAAGTCTTTTAAATTTTGGGCCTACCCTCACTCTACAAAAACAGTCACACGGGGTCAAATCTGTTGACCTGGCTGGCCATGGCTATAACACTGGCATTTTCCAGGCGGGGCACACTTTCTTCAGCGTATAGCCGCTGGGCTGCCACTGTATTTTCTCCGATGAGAAAATAACTACGAACCATTTCGTACGAGCAATTTCCGACTGAAGGTAGTACAATGCGGCGCGCGTGCACATACCTACGTCAACCGTGACCTAGTCACTAAGATTGAGGTAACTGCTATGTTGCCAACTCGTGCGCAGCTCGCTCACCCCTTTCCGCCGCCCTCTGCGTCCCGCACCCCGTTGACGTCTTATCATTAGTAAGCTGCATTTGCATGAAGGATAAATTAATAATAAATGAAAAAAAAAATTATTGTACCGGTGAAAAAGTAACCCTGTATATGTGTATAGAAAAATCATGAGGACAAAACACGGTAAACATTTTTAAAAACACGACATGACTTCCTTTCTATGTTTGGTTAGTAAAGTTGGAAGCTTAATTTGGTGCATAAGTCATTGCTATCGTAATTAGACCTATCGCATGTCTTTCGCATGGTGTTTGAGTCCCACTCCCACCATGATCTCCGATACGTTAGGTCTGTTTCTTTAGTTAGAATATGACAGGTATATTTGTTTATTATTCGTCATTTTTAAAGGGCGTAACAAAAATTGTGGTGATTTGATTTCGGGCACATTCATTTGTATCTTTTTTACGAAAAATATAGAGTTTTGCTTTGTACGGACGGTTGACCTATTTAGACGCTGATACATTTACGCGCTTTTTTCTCCTACTTTTCCCTAATCAGATTACATGTTCAGGCACTTGGATCACCACTATTTTTGTTGCATGTATTAAACTGGACTTCATAAAGTTTTAGATATAGGCTGTACCTGCTAACAGTGAATGGGCGGGCGATGGTGCGACGGCCGCGCGCGGCCGCTCGCCCTGCGGCCGCGATCTCCCGCCGACCACCTACGCGGGCTCCGCCCTTCTGCACAAACGGGATTAGTCACACGGCGCCTTAAGCTTTCCGAGAGTAATATCGTTACTTAGAGAAAAATGCGTTTAGGCGGAGGTCGTCATATTCTTAGTAAGTCCCTTTCGAGATAGGTCATGTTCGGTAGATGCCACTTTCTGAGGATGTCATGTTCTGAGAAGGCCGCTTTCGGAGAACGACACGTTCTAATTACGTCACATTCTTATATCGCCACTTTATGAGTTCGTCGCTTTCTGAGTTTGTCGCATTCGGAGTACGTCACTTTCGCATTTTACGGCGCTCCTGTGCGTTTCCGCAAGTTGACTCCTATGAAACTAATGATCCTGATCAGGAATGGGATCGATTGGCATCAAAAAAAGAATGCAAAAAAAAGTGTCTTAACTCTTATGGTTTTCTACCGAACATGACCTATCTCGAAAGGGACTTACTAAGAATATGACGACCTCCGCCTAAACGGAAAAATGGGTTTGAATAGAAAGCTAATATGAACCTGGTATTTTTTGTTTAACTAACATTATTGCTCTTAAATGGAATTAATACTTATGGTTAATGAAAATGAAAATGAAAATGAAAAATATTTTATTGGTCCATAAACACATTGCTAATTACAAATAACTGAAGTCTTCTTTTAAGTAAGATTATTACTTGTGTTAGAAGGCTCCGCTCTTCAATCATTAAAGGTTGCAAACCAAATAAAATTTATGTTTAATACATAATTTCTAAATCTTAATTATGATTATAATTTACATTTATTTTATGCTTATACATGCATGGTTGTTAAAGTAAACTGCAAAGGGAGTCAAGATAAGATAATATTAAAACCGAGCTGGATGCTTGTAGTGGTGCAAAGTATTACAGAGAAATCCATGTCAGACTTCGGACCGGACTAAGAAAATTGTATTAATAACCGATTTTAAGATCTTCGGAAGTAAAAAAAAAGATTTATTCATAGCGCGTTTACGATTACCTAACAGTCGCATGCTTGTACTTACAGTTACGTCAGCCGTAGACATAGACGTTCTAAATCTATAAAGTATTCTTAGCAACCTAACTTTTACTTTTATTACGTAACAATTTTATTGTGCGCAGTCTAAATGACTAAAAAAGGGCTGTACATTGTACAACTTTAGTCTCCACTAATCCCCAGTTTGACTTGATATAACTCGCAGTGCAAAGCTTTTATGTATAGGTATTAGTGCAAACGAGACCGGCTGCTTGTGATGTCAAAATTACTCAATTTCTAGAGCCTTTTCTGGAAATGTCGACAAAGGGAATAAAACAGACCTTTCGTGGTTTGTTCGAACAGTGTGCTTACCATAAAAAAGTGCCACAAGTTTGACGCAAAATTACTCTTTATCTCTCTCGCGCGCACTAATACACGAGTATGAACGGGATAGACAGACAGTAAGTCTGTGTTAAACTCACAGCAACATCCTCATGGTAAGTAAACTGGTTAACTTGTGACCTTCCGTCTGGTTTATAGTTGCATAATGTTCCTACCCGTCTAGCGGGAAGGTCAGAAGAGGTTTTATATCTGCAAATATAGCAGCCATCACTCTTGCTCATAATAGTAAAACGGGATGACAGTTTTGCGTGTGGTAATCGTAATAAAAATTAACCTGTTATAAGCGTTTGATAGTTTACGTGTCTTAAAACTTTGAATCTCTGATTTTTTTTTAATTTTTCCGATTACTTACGCAGTTCATAAGTAACCAGAGATTAGATGAACCTAAATCACGTTAAACTGCTCAACATAAATTGTATAACGCACATCAAGATTTATCGTTTAGGTTCTAAAGCACGTAAATTTAGCACGGAGCTATTAGACTCCCTTAAGTAACTCTTTACCCACAATAGCCTCATTCCTACCTAATGTAAGCATAATCACTAGATTATACAAATAAGTATAGCTTACACAAATAATATAAAATCCTTAAAAAAGCATCCACTTTCGATTTTTTTCAGCAAGACTAAAATGATTAAAAAAGAAAACTTTAGGTATGAATAAAATGTAGGTATACCATGTTTTTTAAGTGTTATAGTGTATATAATTACCTGTATACGAGAGCAGTGTGGCCGTGGCTACCAGAGAGATGAAAGTGAGCTCGTGTTCGCTGATAGGGACCAGCAAATGGGCAAGATTTTTCATGTCCGACCTGCAACCAACCATGCGAAACAGACTCAATGAGGACTGTCTTGAAAAGGGCTTATTTCCACGCTTGTCATAGAGATTATATCCCTTGTGAAAATATAGAGAAAATAACCCTTGTTGACAGAGTGGAGATAAGCCCTTTTGAAATGACACTCCTCCAATAATATCATATGGCTAGGTGGATTAAGGCTTATTCGATTAATGGTGGCTTGAGAGATCGGGAATATTGCAAGTGACCTCGACGATAGACTTAAATAGTAACTGATAAATTGTAAAATAAAAATGGGTTTATGTTATAACTTGGCATTGGGTTTCCGATACATGGATATTTAAAAGAGGCACGTATGGAACGTTCGAGCTATCTTAATTCTAGTTAATTGATCATTGTAATCGGTTTCCATAGTTTTATTTAATGATAATTATCGTACATTATTTGAATAATTTTGAGGGTTTCATATTTAAAAACAGTCAAATGCTGAAATTAGTTGTCGTTAGTAGTCGTAGAGTAAAGCTACAATTTGGCTCCTAAATACGTATATCAATCCTGCCGAGGATGATAAATAAAAAAAATCTGTAGTAGGTATAGGTAAATTGGGGTCATCATTACATAGGCATAGGCTGGTAGAGTTTGAATACAATACAGGGCCTTCAAGAAAGATTTTTTTATAATGTGAACACTATCGGGAATAATCACTTCGAAAGTATTGTACATTGGGCTCTTACTGCAGTGTGACTATAAAGTATATAGAACTACTTAATAGCTGCCGGTAGAGGGGCCTTCATCTACCTTCTGTTCGGGTGTGCCTATGGAGTTTTATGACTACTTAAGTCGTGTTTTGCCTAAACTTCGATCTACTGTGTCATTACGACAATGCATTTTAAATACAACTATTAAATACTAATACTAATATTTTAACAATGATAATCTATGTAAGAACTAAATAAAAATACTTAGAGTTAACTTTTAATCAATTGTTGATTTATTCTAAATCTAATTTATTCTAGGTTATTTATTACAATTTAGGTGAATCAAGAATCGAAAGTCTGATTTGCATCAACCGACAGAACCAGCTCATGAATGAGAGACATTTCAGGAAACATTACCTACTAGAGTTGCAGAATTCGAGCGATTTTCCAAAAGCCCATTTGCCGTTATGCTGATTCGCGATTGCATAACCGCCGTGAAGCCGCAAAGAGGAATGGCATTCTGTGCAACAAGCAACGCGGCGAGTTCGAAATATCTAGCGACTGAAGTTATTTCAAACCGTTAGAGTAGAAAAGTATCAAATTTATTTTGGAATTTTTTTTATATATATTTTTTATATTTTTTCATATATCATTAAATATATCAACAATTACATTTAGCCAGTATTATTAGAGCGCAATTGTGTACCATAATTATCGTGTATATCTCACATCCCATTGAATGTATCGTCTTGTAATACTTAATTATTAATGTAACCGCCAAATGACGATTTTTCAGGAGAGCCCAAAAACGAATTAAACATTTATAAAGCATGTTGTATCTTTTTCGTAGTTTACTTATCCTATTGCCATCATGTTTATCTTTTTTGCCTTTATTTTTGAGAGTTCTAGGTGTATGATAATTGATTACCCACTGAGAGTATCGTTACAGTTTAAGAAAGTGCTGGCGGTTATGCTAAATATAAAAAAATGGAGATACGTTAAAATTGAATGACAAAACATCAAGAGTGGATTTCGTATTTTAACGTTTGACCCATCATACAATGCAAAAGGCATTTACAGCATTAAAAATATCGTGAGTAATAGGAATGATATTTAGCACATACAAATTCATACCTACTTACGTTAAGATATTGACGATGATTTTTTCGATACCTTTACATACCGTCGGCTGAGAATGCAATTGTGCTATACGCCACTTGCCTTGGTTTAGAGGAGAGCGAAATGAAACAAAAAAAATATTTCTTGGAATGTCTTATAATTTTGCAATATTTAACTTAACTGACACTTTACTATATTAATTTACTATTTTTTGTTACATACAATTAATGTTTAACTTATAATGGTCATGAGATATAAGTAGTTTTACAATTGCCATATCCATTTTGGTAAGAAAATGTTTAACTTGCTTTGTATGATATGACACAAAGTTATGGATGTGTCACAAAATGTTAGTGCAATGTCAAGAAAGGTAGACATTAAAAGCAATTGTTTATGCAAATAAAAGTTATTTTACGACTAGATTTATTTCAAGTCAAGACGATAATTTATATCGAATATGAAGACATAATTATTCACGTGAATACCTATGGTGCCAACATTGATTTCTAATATTTATGTGAATCATTTTTTTACTTTCTCGTAAATAGGTACCATCTAATAGGTGACGTTCTCTATTTTGTGAAATGATAAGATTTTCAACGTAGTGCTAAATATCGATGAGAACAGCTTATAATACGTTTACTAATGAATGACACATTAACGTTATTATTTCTTATCAACGAATAATATTACAGTTTAAGTACCTACATACACGCTCTATAAATTAAAATACATGTCATGTAAAACTTCTTCTTTGTACTTCTGGAATAGTGACCGAGGCCTCCTGTGGCCAGGACTTAAATGGCATGGCATGGCAGGAAAACAGGAGGTAGCTGGAACGATTCCAGCCCTGGTCATAGGGGGCTCGGTCACTTTTTCTGTAGTATAATATATGTCATTTTTTACAATTTATGGTTAGGTACTCGTAATTAAAAATGTTATGTATTTATACCACCAACTTATTAAGATAAAAGCTTGAAGTATGAATGACACAAATCATTATAAATAACTTACCTTATTTATTGTCATTTATCAAAAGAGAGGGTAGATGTACTTCTGGAATAGTGACCGAGGCCTCCTGTGGCCAGGACTTAAATGGCATGGCATGGCAGGAAAACAGGAGGTAGCTGGAACGATTCCAGCCCTGGTCATAGGGGGCTCGGTCACTTTTTCTGTAGTATAATATATGTCATTTTTTACAATTTATGGTTAGGTACTCGTAATTAAAAATGTTATGTATTTATACCACCAACTTATTAAGATAAAAGCTTGAAGTATGAATGACACAAATCATTATAAATAACTTACCTTATTTATTGTCATTTATCAAAAGAGAGGGTAGGTAAAAAAGTATCGAATATTCGATACAATCAAATCGATTAATGGATTATGTCACAAAAATGTTGACCGGTTAGTCGCTTGGAACACTGATAAATAGGCTGTTAACCGTAAATTTGTGTCATGTCCGGACATGGCACAATATTGTAATCACTATTTATTGCAGTTTGAGGATATGTCACAAAAATATATGTTAAAAAAAATATTAAATAAGAATTTTCAAAAATCGATTACTGTTATGAACTACAAAAAAAATATGCTATCAAGAACCATTAAAAACCGATTTTGCTTGAAAATGGATATGGCACAATTGCATTCTCACCCGACGATACATTAAATAAAAAGTTGAGATTTAATAAAAAACAATTGTTGAAGTACTACGATTTTTTTCTGGTTATTAACATTCTATTATACACCATT
>JALPQI010015232.1:0-29074 GCA_025490895.1 Thaumatotibia leucotreta
TCGCTGAAATAAGCGTGTTTTGTATGGACAACTTTTCTCTAAACTTGATACATAATTACCGAGATATTGGCTCCTAAATTCAAGGGGGGCCTAGGACTTATTTTTTGTCAAAGTGGTGTCATTATGACACTACTTTAGAAGTATTGTAACGTGTAGATCACATCAAAATAAGCAACTTTTATTGGAAAAAACTTTTCTCTAAATTCAAAAATGGCCGAGTTAGACGCCTTTAAAGATTGATGATTTTAAAGGCAGCTGGGACTTGTAAAATTTTCACGAAAGTAGTGTCATTATAAGACCTATTTTAAATGGCTGTAACGTGTAGATCACATCAAAATAAGCAACTTTTGTTGGATAAACTTTTCTCTAAAATTAAAAATGACCGAGATATTGGAATAGAAAATTGACTCCCTTCTGGGATTTAGAACACTATCGATTGATGTTGGTGTCATTATAACACATACTTATTAGGTCTCAGAAACAAATGAGCTCCCGTCTAAGTCGAGTTCGAGGTTTTTTGTTTTATAACAGACAAGAAAATACTGGTCTCAGAAACAGACCCATTTTTAATGGTTGTAACATGTATATCAAATCAAAATAGGCATCTTTTATTGGAAAAACTTTTCTCTAAATTCAAAAATGGCCGAGATATTTATTGGAATGTGTAAAAGTCATTGAAATAACCTTTTTTTATTTGAAAAACTTTTTTCTAAAATTAAAAATAGCAGTGATAGAGGCCTCCAAAGATTGAAGTTTTAAAGACGTCATTTAAGATTGATACTTTAACACACAAAAAATATATAAACATACCCTGCGGAAGTCCGAATCTAGGGCTCTCGTTGGTTAGGACGCGTGCCGACACAGCGCGCCCTAGAGTGTTTTTGCAAAGCCGGAGGCGCGGAGGGAGAGCAGCCCTCGCCCGCCGTGCCGGGGCGCGGGAACGAGTGAGGCGAGCGGCTGAGGCTGGTCGCCGAAGGCGACCAAAAAGCCGAAGCTGCGGTGCCGAGCGAAGTGACCGTGCTTCGGCACGCAAGGGCGGAAGGGCTGCTCTTCCCGCAGCGCCGGAGTCAGGAAGTCCGACACATTCACATAGTCTTCGAGGTTATTTTTAGGGTTCCGTACCTCAAAAGGAAAAAAGGCAGAGACATAAAATTGATAGACCGAGTCTATTTTATCTGTGGGTGACGCCGGCAATGCCTGTCAACGATCTTTGTTTGGGTATACTAGTGCACCTAAACAGCAAATAGTAAAAGTGATTAAAATAAAGCTTTTCATGTATATTTCTGTTCGATAAGTGCACGGAATGTGATAAAAGTGATGACTTGTGTGGTTCCAGGGTGTAAAAACCGCCAGGGTTACCTGAATGAACAAAATAAAGACATTACGTTTCACCGGCAATTTAGTTTTGACTTGAATTTTAAGATTTCGAACCTTATGAAGGTAAAAGTAACTGAAAATCTTATTCAATATTTGTTGTCGGATACATATGTGTAGTTTTGTGATTAAACCATTTGTATTTACATTCGTAATGTAATTATAAATAGTGGGATTCAAACATTTGTATCGCATAGTGTGGTACTTAAGAGACCGATCGTGATATCGATAAATGTATTGATAGTCAACTCAAAAATGAATCGATGTTTTTAATGTCCAACAGGTTTCCACTGGACACCGAACAAAGGCTATTATGGGTCAAAAATATCAAAAAGGCAGACGACTGGTACCCTAAAGAGTATTCAAAAATATGCTCCGCACAATTTTAAGCTGTTGTTTCAGGCAAGGGGACGCGCATAAGTGATTACATTCTGACGTACTACCCACCATATTTGGTAATCATCCAATGTCATGTCAACCAGCAAGTAAATTAAGTTTAGTTTAATAATGACGCTCATGTGATACTTGTGTAGACTGATTAATTTAATTATAAAGAAGCCATCATACCAAAATTGTTAGGTATGCTTTAAGGAATGATAAGTCCATAAAACATGTTATAATGAGAGTTTTCTGAAATCACCAGGGCGGGAGCAGGTCCAGAAACTTGTCTAAATTCTATGTTTATAGTTTCTGGTTTAAATATTTTGTATGAGTTAAAAAAAATACATAAAAAAATTTAAATTTTATTTAAAAAAAAAAAAACATTTACTTAGTCTTTCTTTGGGGCTAGATAATTGTGTTTCTTAGCGGGACCTTACGGCTAAGTGGCGCCAACTAGTGGCATACGTTTTAGGAAACCCTCATTATGACATTTTAATTAAAGAAAATATTTCGTTAACTTTGTGATTTTATTTTTATCCTAAAATGTAGATTTTGAAATCACGATCGAAGAAGATCGTGATTTTGAGTAGGAAATAAGGTTTATTCCTACTGTATTCGCTACCTAATTTGGTAAAAATATTATTATTGACGATAAAAGTATACGATTGAAGACTGGACATCACTAATAGTAATGACATTTTATCTAGTCAGGTTGGTAGCATTGTTCAAGAAAATGGAGTCGTTGATGGAGTTCACGACCAAGTAGAGCTACTTTATTTGTCTCTTTTTCCTTATGGAATACGTCTTGAGATGGGGTGAAGGATGACAATAGTTTGTTCATGTATGTCTTAATACACGGAATCTTCCCTATATTTTATCTGTGAAAAAAGGAACCAAAGTATTACACAGATACTCGTGTAATCACTCAAAATGGCCGAGATAAACGGACTTTAGCAGCGAGCGAGCAAGAACTCTGGGCAGAACCGACTCGGACAGGTTAGGTTAGAAGACTTAGTCATCGAGGTTATTTTTTTTATAACAGACAAGAAAATACTGGTCTCAGAAACAGACCCATTTTTTCAAGAAATGTTGCTTATTTTGATGTGATCTACATGTTACAACCATTTAAAATAGGTCTTATAATAACACTACTTTCGAGAAAATTTTACAAGTCCCAGCTGCCTTTAAAATCATCAATCTTCGAAGGCGTCTAACTCGGGCATTTTTGAATTTAGAGAAAAGTTTTTCCAATAAAAGTTGCTTATATTGATGTGATCTAGAAAATTTTCTAAGTCTTTTATGATTCCTATGTTTTTTCACTTTCTGGTAGAAATTTTTTTAAGTCTTTTATGATTCCTATGTTTTTTCGCATTTTGACAAAAAAAAAAGAAAAATAGTGCACCCCCTTTGCTTTAGGCGGACCACAAATCGTGATGATGAGATCTTGGAGAAATCGGTTGAAGACAGTTTATTTAATTTTTGGTTTGGTAATTATCTGATCATAATTAAAGGCATTAAATAGTACAAAATAAATATAAATATTCTTGGGACATAATATACAAATCGACCTAGTCCCACGGTAAACTCAATTAAGGCTTGTGATGTGGGTACCGACTATATATATATATATATAATAGGTAGATACATATAGGTAGGTACTTAAATACATAGACAGCCATGACCAAGGAACAAATATTCGTGATAAATAAATACACAAATAATGTCCTCACCGGGATTTGAACCCGGAACCTCCAGCTTCGTAGGCAGGGTCACTACCAACTAGGCTACGGAGGCTGACAATCAATATTTACGTTGGCAATCGACTAATTTATTTACCTCAATATCTCCATCATCTCCAACGATTTCTATAGTGGACACCTCGAGGTCGGCATTTTTCGTCGTCCGACTGGTCCGCCGCGTTTTTGCCGAGGTTCTTTCGACGGTTTGGAAGTTATCGAAGTCGTCGAGGAGCCGCGTGGCGAGTATCCCGATCTCAGTTGCCTCTTCAAAATTGAAACTATTTTTGTTTATGTTTTTTACATCGTCTATGGAGCTCACGTCTACCCCGGCTTTCTTGATGACCGCGTTTATTAAAGAGCCTGTGACCTGGGGGTTGAATTGGGCTTGTAGAACGATCTACCTACTCATAAAAACAATAAAATCGAACTATGTATATGTCTACAAGGATTCTGGCCAAAGTCATCTTGGTGTTCCAGTCTTATAACAGTAGGTATAGTTCGGGAAATATTATTTGACCGACTGTTATCTTACTTACGACCTTTTGTTTTGAGTTAACACTTACTAGACAATCGGCTGTCTAGCACTTTTCTATTGTTAATGATGGAAAACAAAAGGTCGTAAGTAAGATAAAAGTCTGTCAAATAATATTTCCAGAACTATAGCCGTACAATGGGTTGGCAATGGCAACCTTAAGCACTCTATCACGCTCGCAATAATGTATTGGAGCCACAAAGCAATAGTTCTGTGATTGGGACGAGTGTGGTAAACTACTAAACTAACTTTTTTTAAGTACCGTAACACGGGGTAAATAGGAATGTAGAGTAAACTGGTCTGTTAGCCCAGGACAAACAGTCCAGTTTAAGACAGTAGATTTTTTCATGTGTTATTTTAAACTGGACTGTGTGTCCTGGGGTAACAGACTAGTTTACTCTACATTCCTATTTACCCCGTCATTCTTATTTGCCCCTTTTTACGGTACTTTTCAACTCATGGTAAAGTCATTCTATTCAGTGGTAATAAAGTGGCCTTAATATCTATCTCCTATGCGTTTCATTTGTATTGAAATATCGGGGCGAGAGAGGTGCATAGTTGCATAGGTACATAGGGCAGCGAACCGTCCGCGGGTTTCCACGGATTTGTCCTAGTTTGGAGGCCGTCCGGGCGGGATTTCAAAAAGTGTGGGAAACCCTGGACACTTATCATATGAGGAAGAGGAAACATAACATTGACTTAAGTTCATAATTAATTATCGGTTCAAATTTTTATCGTCAATATTGTGTACAAAGTCCTGGGAAAAAAGAGATTCACGCCAAATGTCGAGTACGAATTGGGAGATAGCAGCCCTATGCAAACTGTAAGTTACGCAGTCGCTAGAGGTAATTACAAACGGAAAACTCAAGGCAAGTATAATTCATCCGATAACACGACGCCCAAACATAGTAAGAGTGACTTACGATTGATAAAATTGCAACAAAAACTAAACCGATTCGCCGAGGTACACCGCAACAGGAGCCAAAACTAGGATATAACATACACATGTTGATTTATTTGTAAAATGTTCTAAAAACCACTAAAATTTATCGCTCACATCGTACCTAAATCATGTCATTTAAATGTCTGGTTGACACTACCAATGCAAAGACTATAAATGTTATTTTAATCGGAATTGTATTAATATGTGACTTTGATAATTAGGTAAGGTCAGTGTGGGTAAATAAGAGTGAATATTTTTTATTTTTAAGGAAATTCCGTCATATGCGTCTTATACTTATCTCAATAAAGAGACGGGGGTTAGGGGTAGAAATCAGTTGGTAGACTGACTTCCCTGACAGACGGTCTTACCCGCATTGCTTTTATTCAAACCTTAAAGGCTCAGTCTGAAAACCAGCGCTGAGCGTCCTGCGCAGCACATGCTGAGACTGAGACCTATTGCCTTACTAAATATTAATATTAATTTTAAGTTTAATTTTATACTTACTAGGTAATAAGCTTAGTTAAGTTAAGTTAATTTATGTATTAGTAGTAAGTTTTTCTTTTTGTGGCAATAAAAATTTTGAAGTTTGAAGTTTAAATTCCCAAGTATAAAATAGGTCTTATTTTCTAGTCCGAGAACCGTGCCCCTCGAAAATGTTCATGATTTATTTATTTCTTACTTACCTTTCTTTTGCGCTTAAAACTGCCCTGCTAAGCATAATAGCGATATCTAAAAATAAAATTTAATGCATACATTCATTGTTCTCAATTTCTATCCACGATGCCTTCGCTGTCTGGCGTGGTAAGCAAGGCCTAAACCTTTAGTCCGCAGGTGGATTTCACAGCATTTCGACCGCCTTCATCACCATTTCCCAATCAATGAGGATGGTTAAGGAATGCCTTGTGGATTAGAATAATTGTTTGTTGCATATTGTATAGAACTTCGGGAGTACTACTCAACAGCCGAAAATTACATTAATGTACGGGGGCATTGCTAATATCTGTGTTACGGCCACGAAAACGCCGTGATATCC
This sequence comes from Thaumatotibia leucotreta, assembly GCA_025490895.1. Taxonomy (NCBI): domain Eukaryota; kingdom Metazoa; phylum Arthropoda; class Insecta; order Lepidoptera; family Tortricidae; genus Thaumatotibia; species Thaumatotibia leucotreta. The sequence continues at coordinate 6,003 of JALPQI010015232.1, forward strand.
ACCCATGGCATGGAGGCGTTCTAAGTTAGGAAATGAAACCACAAAAGTATGTTTTAACCTTTTAATCAAGGTTCAAGTGAACAAAAATCTTTAATTACATCAATGAGGATTGTTCTCCAAAACCGCCCAGTTCCTCCCGTACCTAAATCAGACATTACAGTATCATAGTTAACGTCTATTTTAGTTCTTCCCAGAATTAAACCGCTTTGGAAAACCTTGTCTTCACCCCGAACGTCCAACGAAGCAACTCGACTATAATATACTTATATAGCATATAAAAGTTTATTCAGTAAGGAAAAGGTAATTTATATATAAACTGAAAATGTACGGTCTCGTTTTCAAAACATAGTCATAGTTTACTACAGTAACAACGGTGAAACTACAAATTGAAGTAATAGAACATATTTGTAGGCTAAAAATTAACATACACACGCTTTTGTCTCCCATAAAGTTATAAAATCAGTAGAAAAAAGGTAGTATAATAATTTACAGGGGCCCATCTAGTCGGCGGCAACTCACATATAAATGTAATTATTATTATGGCAGGTGTCCGGACCTCTTTTCTATAACTCCATATCTGACCCATCCAACCTTCATCACCATAGCCCATTACTGTTTTCCATTTAATTTTCAATTGTCTGTATACGCCTGCTGGGACCGGTTTACGGATAATTACTGTTGTTCCCGTGAATGGGTTTACAGCAGGTGTACAATACAGCTAATTTCTCAAAAGAGACTCTACGTGTTGGATCCGCACGCAAGCCTATCAAAATACCGGGATTTAAAGGCCCGTTAAACAACCCGCTTTCGTGGACATTCGCCATGTGCCGCACTTTGCTGTGTGCCTCAAACGCACATAATCAACCAACTATTACCCAGTGCCATCGACGCACATGTGAGTCCATACTAATTAGATATTTGTATACAAATTCGGAACTCACATGTGCGTCGAAGGCACTGGTCGATTATCACTCTTTACTATGGACGCGTTTGTGCGTCGGGAGCACAGAGTGAAAGTTACTATGCGGCGGAGGCAGTGAATGCGTCAATAATATATATTAATCCCGGTACAATCCTTTTACGGGTGAAATACGTGACTTGATGCATGTAATATATAAATTAATATAAATAATGGCTTCTTCTGTCCAATTGGACAATTTTGCTACTGTAGGTAAGTCAGTGTGCCCCAGGGTCGCGTTACTTATATAAAGTTAAATTTTACAATTTCACTGTTTGCCTCTCTAACGAACGCACGTATTGGCTAGAGAGGCAATCAGCAAAATTGTTAATGGTAACTTTATAAAACGCGACCCAGGGCGTAAGTTCCCAACAATGGACTAATGTTTTGAAAACGCGACCCCTTCAACAGCCGAAAAAAGCTGAATATATAAATATTTCCACTTTTTTGCATTTATCCCTTTTATATCAAATCAGTTATACTTTGTTCATCAATCACTCACTACGTCATTGTTTATTAATTACGATTTCTCTCGAACATATTTACACCTAACTAACTTAGTCGTCAATTTAAAATGAAAAAAAAATCTAGACAATGAAGTCTTACTATTTTTTTTAAAGCGACCTTTTACAAGTCGTAGAAAAAATACATTAAAATTTCGTATTCGGGCCAGGCAGAGTGAAAAATACTATAAATATCTGATCTGGCCACTTATTAGGACAAAATTCACTTATAAAGTGCCTCTCGACTATTAATTCAGGTTATTTAACAACTACCTACACTACACACTAAGTATAACGACTACAAACCCGAACTGAATGAACAGCTTCTAGTTGCGGCAGATTCCAAAAATGACAGATTCCCAAATTATCTATTCCTCGATCCACCTTATAGCATGAGTGCTTATAGCTTAGCATTATGATTTCTAAGAAATAACATTTGACAGTAAAGAAATTAGCCTTATACAGGGTTACTTTTTCACCAGTACAATAAATCATCATACGTAATAGTAGTCCAAAATACTATAATTCTAGTATTTTACATTTTTTTTACTACCCCTTTGGAACAAAATGTGGACGTATTACGCATCTATCGACGTGCATAACTAGCAAAACGCTCGAACTGTCAACTATATGTTTAAAATGTCATCGCGCGCGGCGCCGCGGGGGCGGGTTGGATCACCCCTCCCCGCCGCGCGTCATACCGCACCGTTGACGCCTTGTAATTAGTGCGCCCATTATGTTACATTTGCATGAAGGATAAATTAATAAAAAATAACAAAAAAGGTCTTGATTTTATTTGATAAATGTGATCTATTATCGATACTAATGATATGGTAAAATTTATTGTACTGGTGAAAAAGTGACGATAAGACTATCTGAAAAATGGTGAGTCTTACCTTCATATTAATAAGGATTAATCTATATCAAAAGTTCATTCTTAGAAATCTGCAACTATAGTACATTTGCCATCAGATCTATCGGGCCGGCTAAGATGCTCACAAACTATGAACATACCTACACTCTAACGACATAGCAATAGAGGCCTGTTCAGCGGCCCTACCGCGAACTTCGACATCCACAAATTTCGAGGATTTGTCTCTCTCACTCTAATGACGCCTTCGTTGGAGTGACAGAGAAAAATGTTTTTGCGAATTTCGGTGTTTGCGGTAATAGGCCAGATATTTGTAACCACCCTGGCTGTTCCCATATATCCGATGGCGATTGTACCATCCAGCTTCCCAAAATGCTAGAATTATGATATTCATCTGTGATTAAATATTATAAAAGTAATGCTTACAAACTATTTTGAACATGACCAGGATTTGGGTGAACTATTCCATTTGGATAAGGACGTAAGTGTTTTTTCTAGGGCAAAGTCAGAGGTTGACACGACAAGTAATTAGATAAATAAATACAAAAAATAATTTTGGGAATCCGATACAACAAGGAACCGCTAACAAAGTTTTTTTTTATTTTATGAAACAAGAACACTATTTATTATTTGAAGCATTCTAGTTCAACAATTGTTATTATTTTCCAATTCACAACCTGGTGCCCAAAACTCATTAAAGTAATCTCCTTTACTAACTTTACTACATCCAAGGTGGCTACATATTTGTGCTCCCTTTTAAAGTGGTTATAATTACACCTAGTGAATTCACCACTCGAAATTAACTAAGTACTAAAATGGACTTTCGAAAAATGACAACCCACATTCCGTTAATGTCACTACAGATTCCAAATTTTATAATATTAATCTAACAATATCACCCTGAATTAATGATCGAGAAGCGTTATTTCTAATTAAATTTAAATAATAATAATGCTTAACTATTTACAAAACAGTCTGTAGACCGCGAACAAATCGCCAGATGCAATATTAACATTTTCTATCATTTTATTTTGTTTTTTTTTTCTTGCAATCTCACGATTCGTATTCGGCCAGTGTGAAAAAACATATGCCAGCGGTGTTGCCACAGAAAAAATATGAAACAAACGCTTATCTCCTCACACAACGCTTTGTGACTACATATATTCACTGACATACATTTTAACTTTAAGCACCCGTATACCTTAGGGTAAAGGACGGCAATACAAGCCGCGTTTAAGTAGTCCAGCATTCAACCATAAGATAGCCCACGTCATAAGATATACTGAAAAGTGTATATTTGCAAAGCAAATGATAGCTAATTGTATAGGTGTATCTCCATGGAAAAATATGGCTGAAGGTAGACAGAGAAGTGGCAAATTTATCCGAAGTTAAACATTGACTCTTATATAAAGGTTATAAGAATAGTTTCAGCATATGAGCCAAGTGTTATTTTGGATATATTTCGGACAAATTTGCAACGCCATGTACTAAGCGGTCGATTAGATCATTTTAACCATAGTATTCACATAACATTCCTTTGGCTAGTTATATTTGCCATAAGATAAAAGGTTAAAATGCTCCAAGATAGACCATTTCTCGGACGGCTTTGGCTCAAAATGTAAACTAAATTCGCGTAATAGTAATTTGAATGGGACAAGGCTTATTGCTTCTGAAAAAGTACTAGTTGCGTAACTTACGTTTTATTTACAGTTCAGTTACCTACAGACGCGATAACTATTTAAATTGCGCATATGCTCTACATTTATACATATTAAAACCAATATTAATTGTTCAGTGCAAATAACTTCTTATTCCATCTCTTATTTAATGAGTGTTAAAATCAATTAATGGTCTGTTAAACATAAATACTCCTGTTTCATTGAAATCAAAAACCTAAAACAAAGTGTTTCAATATACACATAAAACTTTAACGTTATATCTATAAATATTATATTTACATTTTGAAAGCTGACAAATATTTACACTTTTGAATGAGATAAAGAAAATCAAAACTTTTCCTTCATACGATTTAGTGAAACAATGAAAACTGTGCTTAAAACCAATTATTTAAAAAAATCCTATCAGGTATATGAAAATGTTACCTATTACGCACATATTATACTGAAAATTAAGAATAAAATGACTATAACGATGAAAATCTCCTTCATTAATTGTACTAACATTAAATAATCTGCACACTTGTTGCAACTTCGTGTCATACTACTTAAATCTAGTTAAAAGGCATAATGGCTGTGATTGTTACAATAACTATTTAAACTAGTGCACATATTTAGAATTAGTATCCGGTCCTTAAACTAGGCGCGGCATCGTCTGCTAAATACAAAATAATATATCTAAGAACATTTTATGGACGGTAGTCCTAAACAATACTAGATTATTTTGTAATTAGCATAAAAACGTCGCGCCATGAGTATATAACCTTTACAATAACCGTTAAAAACAAAGTTATAAGAACCAATCAGGGCGCCCGAATATCGACCAATAGCAAGCGTCCGATTGGCCGTACCAAAAACAAACGTACGATCGAGCCAAAACCGTCTCTCAAATTTAAATAAGAGAAGCATCAATCACGCCTGCGCATTGCGCCGCTTAATATCAACTGATATATTTTATATTATCAAGACAAAACGTAAGTACAATGTCTATAATGACTAAATAAAATATGAAAAAATGGCATAATAAAACACAAGTTTCTGTATATTAGGAGTATCTTTGCAAAAAGGTTTATTTCCACTTTGTTAATAGAGATTATTTCTCTTGTTGACAGTAGAAATAAGCCATTTTGAAAAGTAACTCCTCGTATATGCTTGTACATTATCATGCGATATATATTTATATTATTTAGTTATATACTAAAGATAACGTTACGGTAGCACGTCAATTGGATTTACTTATTGACAAGATTATTTAATCAGCTGCTATTAAAATATACATATCAAGCTTTATGAGTAAATGTTAGTTTCCAACCAATACGTAAATCTAATGTTAAGTGCTTACTGGCGGGCGCAAGCGGGCGTAACTGAGCTTTACCCATCCTTGAACCTACGGCTCAAAAACCGTTAACCCGTGAAGCGTTACATCGCTTAACAGGTTAATAACAGCTTTCCACTGCTAAGCGGATTCATTAATGACTCCGTAAAACCGCTAGATGTTAAACTGACCCATTAATGACTAAGTTTAACGTTAGTCGCCGCCTAATAACACTTTGCCAGCAATAAACGTTATGACTCCGTTTAACAATTCTAGTCACGGTATGATAACATTTGCCAGCGATAGACATGAAACGGACACATTAATGACTCCGTTTAACAATTCTAGTCACGGTATAACATTTGCCAGCGATAGACATGAAACACACCCATTAATGACTCCGTTTACCGCTGTCAATGCATAAGAACTTTGCCAGCGATGCACGTCGCTCATTAATGACTCCGTTCAACATCCTCCAACTTCGACCGATTAACCCAGCAGTGGAAAGCAGTGACAAGACGAAGTACTACGCTAGTGAGGTCCGTAAGAGGTGGAAACGTCGACACACGCCGCAGTCATCACTTGCCGTGCCCGTTGCCCAGGGACTCCACCTGAAAACGAGCGTCTGTGAGCGCCGTGTGTCGTCGTTCCGGGGCTGCGGCGGTGGGATTGTGTCGAGAATCACCCGAATTACTAAAGATCATGATAACAAAAAACTTACAAGTCCAGCTATTTTGGTACGATGGGTATACAGTGTGTGTCTATGACACTGGCTTTTATCGAAACCGAGGAATGCGATGCAGATTTCTAGCCAAACCGCGAACGTTATTAGATTCAAAATGCTAATTTTAAAAGTAATTAACTCTCTAAGAAAAGTTAATTGAGAAGCGATGTACTTCAAAATGAATCGTTAATTTGACCTTGACAATGACAGATCGCAACCACTCACAACGTTTGACAACTAAGCAGTACACGCGTTACATTGGTCGTTCGGAGGAAATAAAATTAATTGTAAGGTCAATTTAATTATTTTTCAAATGTTAATACTTGAAAACGATTGCTAGTAATGCGTATTATTACCCATTTTCGTAAAAGCCCGGGTCATGGAAACACACTGTTTTAGGTCGGATTATTTTGACAATTTTTGTCCTGTTTAATGAAATCGGATTTGCTGACTGGTTTAAAGGGCACTTCCAGACAAGAGTGTAATGTGACTAATTTTCAGCGCGTTTATTTATTAATTGTGCCAAATTTACTGTTGTTATATCTAGATATCATAATGATAGTTATGTAGATATAATGTAACATTTAAACTTGGATCGCAAGTAAATAAACAGACGACGAAATGGTCATTTTCATTACAGTTACATGGATTTACAATGTCGGGAGAGGTCAAGTTGAATGTACCATTGCAAATATATTATTGAAGCTTTAGTAATTTTACGAGGTGGATATTTTGATTGTAATTAGTATGTACTATCGACAGAATTGATTTCTGACACACAATAGAAGCTTATCATAGTAACATTGAAAATCAAATTGTACGACAGTTGCTGAAATTTCACTTTCAATGTTACTATGACTGTGGGTCAGGATTCGACTTTGTCGATAGTAATATTGCTAATGCAATATTTTAAATTGTTCTGCAACGAATCGACTTGTTAACAAGAAGTGTAAAATAGTAGATCCGTATTTTTTATTTATTTGAGAGTGCCAGAATCTTTTACATGCTTCAAATGAACATTTTAACATTTGTAAATAAATTAAAATTAATTTATACTAGGTATATCGGGGAAAAAATTAGAGCTGAAACTTGAGTAAAAACGAGAAATCCTAAAAACCAAGTTGGGAATATATCCAAAGTGAGTGTTAAAGATATTAAAATATTATCGAACCCTGGTTACACACGTTTTAGTCGATGATAGCTCGACATCGACTTCAATTACGCGAATAATCCGATTCGATAATAATTTAATATATTTCTCTCACGTTAGTTGTAATTCTAAAATTGCGTGTAAAGGATTTCTGCAGTCTATAGTTAGTAAATACGCCTTTCGCTTACGAGTCCCCACGCAATCCCACCGCCAGATTGTACATATTTACAGTTTGGACGACGGCGTCCAAAGTGCAAACCCACCCGCCACCACGGTTTAAGCGGAATACCCAGCGATTGTGTCTTGGCCGCATTCGCTAATCCAAAAATCGAACGTCGATTTTTGAATTTGCAATTCGAAAATGGAACGTGACTTTAGTTGTAACGGTCAGCCCCGCAAGGTACGAATACACAGGCTGCGTAAGCTTTTTAGCTGTTTTATTTAAAACAATATTGTTGGCTTTTGATGGAAATCAATTAAAAACAGTACATCCACCATAAGCCAATATAAAAAAGAAAACATAAATATAACAGCTGATGGCATTTCTTTCACTGGCAACCCGATTAAATGAGAAAACAGACCCTATAATGTGGGCTATACAAAAAAAACTGATTTTTTTCTCAAGCAATTTCGGATTCTGGTTGGTTGGCCAAAGTATAGTCGCCAGTGAAATATAAGCCAATGCCCAAAACAGTGATAAAACGCCGAAAAAAACAGTGCCTTATAAATACCAGGAAATATGTTAGCACATCATGCATACATGGTGTATAGTCAGGGATTTTAATTGTTGAACCATTATTCGAATTAATTTTGTTTAATTACGTTTTTTTTTATCTGGAGTGGTACTACAGTTAGAATCCGTGACAGTACTAAACTATTAGTTAATTATAATAGACAATATAAAACATTCGCTTATAGCTGTTAATATTATTTTTCACTACTGACCAAATAAATGCATCGAAAAATTCTAGAGTAGGTTTACAAAAGATTATATCATTTTAAATAGACGTTAAAGTAATGAACTTTAAGGTTTAATATGTAATTCTAGATTTTTGTAGATTATACAAAATGTGTCTAGGGGTGTATATACTGACACTTGGATTTGGTCTGGATGGAGATATAATTCAAAAGATTGTATATAAAATTTACAAGTTTTAATAAAACTTTTAACAAAAATCAAATTTCAATAAATCAACTACATAATGTAACTAAATACAAATAATAACTACGTAATACTAATAAAATTATTAAAGAAACTAAATGAAATTCGTAATGATAATCTCAATCAAACATTAAAACTAATATTTACAAGTCACACTAAAAAACTACATTTAGAAACAAAATGAAACAAAAGAAGTGTGGCCCTAGTGAAAAAGGAAATAGCACGCCGGGCATTTTAATAAAATTTAATGGTTATATACCTACCTATGGGAGTTGTACCCTTTTTCGCTAGGACCACATAATTAGTTTAACGGAATTATCTAGAAATCTACTTAAGTACTTTTTTAGAAAACTCGTCAAAAAATAACTATTTTCTACAGTAAAATGGTAACATTAATGGCACCAACTATCAAGAATATATTTTAAACAAGTATTTATTATGAACTGCTGAACTAACCCACAACTTTTATGTACTTTAAAGTAGCTTTTATATTAACACAAATTTTTCGATTTTTATTTATATTTATATAACTTCAGATCGAGTAAGGAATAGTGTAAATAAATGAAATAGACCAGTAACGTAATCGAAAGAAAATGCTTAAGTCAGTACATTAGTTCGGCAATACATAATAAATTACATAACAGAAATAAATATTTTGACTCTTTAATGCTTCTATTTAATAATATAGTATGAGTGTGAATGCTTAAAATTAACATTTAAAACATTATACGGGTTTAGAACAGTCGAAATAACGAATTATGAGAACCAATTATAGGTAATATAGACAAACTATGTTTTAGTTAATTTTGTATTTTTATTTACATTTTAATACTAGCAACGTTTGTATAATATTTCATAGCAAAACACCGAAGCTGTGATTAAAAGGAACATTAATATAGACCCTGTTTATTTTATACATTTTTATGTTCTTGAGCAAGCATTAGTTTTAACTTATTCTATTAAATATATTTTTCATGTAAAATAGACTACGCTTTTACTTTAAATTAAAGCTGATATGGTAATGTTCAGGTTATGACAAGCTATACACGCAACCTAGCTTAAATATGATATTTATATAATATTTATGTGATATCATGCTTTATATAATGTATAAAAAATGGAATGAATGACTAATATAGAAAAGACAGTAAAACTAGAGCGACTCTAAGCGACAATCAATGGTCAATAACATGTTGATGTATTTCTTCATACGTAAAGTTGTGTACAACGTAGTAGCAATATATTTAATTTTATAGTACAGTAACAAGAAAAATTGTTTTAAGAAATAGGATAATAATAAAATTTGCTCGTTTAAGCTGACGAAGCGTGAAATAAGAGAAAAAATAGGAATTAAAGTCTCTACAGAGATTATTAGAACACTCGGTTGGTAGATAGCTCATTTTATGAGTTTCAAATGTTCTTGAAGCAATCTCTAAAAATGTATTCTTTAATTGAAATCAATGGACAATATAAATAAACCGGTTTTCATGTTTATTTTTGTATTTGTTCCGGAACTATTTTACTTATATTTACATATGTTAACATAAAAAATTTAAACAAATAAGTAGTTTTCCGCAAACTGCTATTATTTTGCACACAGCTGTATGTTATTGATTTACTGATAGTCGCTTAAAACGATTGTACCGCGTACATATAGACGAACCTAAAGGAATGTAATGAGATAATTACCATATTCATTTTTATATAATATATCGTTATTTTATTCGCAGTTGAAGTTATGTTCTTTATTTAGAAATTGACATATTTTATGTCCTTAGGTCAAAATAACAACCAGATGATCTTATCAATAATTTCTTAGAATTATTTTGCGGAGATCTTAATTTAGAAGTTTTAAAGTTTGTTCTCAATTGCATGTTCTAATTGGACACCTGATTAACAAACAATAGTCATATTAAAGATTCGACGGGTATTTTTATAAGCAAGCCTAATTATAGCACTTAATTTTATTTGTAAATATTTATATAATATAACATGCAAAAGTCACATAAATATATAACGTCGACGGCAATATTCGCAATATTTCTCTAGTTTTGCTATGTAGTAATATGCATCCCTGCATACATTGCCTTTATTCAACTCTTTTGATTGTTTAGAAAAACCTCAACGAAGGTTATCGGTTCTAAGATATAATTTCATAAATAGCTTTAGTTATTGATAGGCATTATTTTTCATGCATGTATTTTACGGAAATATAAATGCATGTTTAGCATTAAATATTTGTAGTGTTTATAGAATCAATTCTATGAGGATTTTACCAAAAAGGAATTGCCTTGCGTAAAAAAATCAGTGAATCTATAAAATATATACCACGCTTCAATAGGTAACTCATTTTTAAATCTATTTAGACCAGAAAAAGTGAAATTGTACAACTATGTAAGTAATATCACCAAAATTATCGCATACCTAAATCAAAATTATTTTACCTCAAATTTCGTGTATTTTTTGTATTTTACCTCAAATTTCGTGTATTTTTTGTAACGTTTATCTACGTACTTTGTAGATCTCAAACAATTAATAATAATTTTGAGTTCATTTAATACCATTTTGATCTAGGTGTGCGATATTAAAAAAATGTTCGTCGTGTTGGTAACAAAACTAAAATAACAAAATACGAATCAACACTGTAAAATGATATTAAGTTAATTCACGTGTTCATTTGAATTGGAAAAAGTACAAGATACTATATCGGGTACCTCCTCGTCATTTTAGATTTTGAATCGTAATTGTAACAAAAGAGATCTTCTATTGTGACCTAACTGCGTTTCAACTGTTTTTATATCTAAATAAATTGTTCTAATATTGTTGTCTTTTGGGAACAATCCTTACAAATTTTGTTACTTGTCTCGTTCAAAACAATAGGTATCCTTTTTATAAATATATTAACTATTTTATTAAATTTAGCCACAACATGTATAGTAAATTCGATGTTAATCTATAAACTTTAAGATAGTATAAATATGTATATATTGTGATTTTTTTAACCTATTAGTAGCCGCTAACTTTCTAACATACATTGCACAGAGATCCTTTGATATTTAAAATGGAGTATTAATAAAATATAGAATATATGATAATATATGATATATCTAGTATAATAGTAAAAGCTTTATATAAATATACGTCATTTTATATGGACGAGAAAGATATAGTAAGTAGAAATGTAATATACACAATATTATTATATCATTGAATTTCTTATACAAAAATGTATTTGTTTATAAGCTCATAGCCTTGATATATTATGATTCATTACTTTTAGTATATTGGTACTATTTTTGAGCAAGTTAAATAAAACAATAAGTAAGATGTTCTTATTTTACTTTAAGCATCTATTTTATATATTCGTACTTTGTACTTTCTTACTGTTAAAAATTAGTAATCATCGTGATATCTTATGTTCGTAATTTTATATTGATTATAATTGCGAACTGTCACGGTTAAACTAATATTTGTATGTGTTGTTAACTAATGAGTGAATAAATTGCAAGTTGTTTATTTTGTTATTTTATTGTACAATGCTTGATCTAACGCATCATGCGTTAGATCAAGTATAAAACAATTAAGTCAAGCAAGTATAAAACAATTAAGTCAACGATAATTATATTAACGTCAATAGTTAAACTATACATTTTGCACGAATAAAAATAATTCACTAAAATAGTAAGTCGAGAAACAATAATTTACTTTGTTATAGTGATTGAATATTAAAAATATAGATTTATACATTGAATGTACAGTAAGCAATATAAGAAAACGTCAAATTTTTTAATGTTATTTGTGCAATGTATAGATAATTTCATGAATCCTTATGATTTTTGATATAACAATCAATAATAGACAGTGGCGCGAATTAATTTTATAGATTTTAGTATTCTGTTCAGAGATCTAGAAAAAAAGAACACTGTCCATATATAACGAACCTACGACTACTAATCAATAATTAACATCAACAATTTTGGCAGGTAAACTTAGCCTTATAAGAAACATGTAAATATACATAAATATATCAATTTTGTACAACACTACCAGTTAGAAAATAGAACACTCTAAAAACATGCTATATTTGAATTACTAATCCTTGATATTATTGTATTTGACATAATAGTAATAAAAACCAACCAGACAATAAAACAATTCCGTAAAATATCGTAAAGAATAAACAATTATTAAATAAAGAAAAGAATTCAGATTAACAATTTCGCCTGAGGTTTCGGGAATTGTTATAGTCAAGATTATGTCAAATTAGATTATACCAAGCATAAGGCCTCAACGATTCCACTATTCCGGTGGTGGGGGCGGTACAACTGGCGGGGGCATCGCGGGCAACGGCGGCGCCGCGGGGGGCGGCCCCGGGGGACCTGGGGGACCAGGGGGACCCGGGTACACGCCCATCGGCCCGTAGTAGTACCCGTCCATGGGCATGCCCATGTGGCCCATGTAGTAGAGCGGGGGAGGCGGGCGGACCATAAAGTAGGGTAAGCGGGGGGGTGGGACGTTCCAGCCTACCTTGGGGTGCGGCGCTCCGTTGTGGCGCGCGAGCTTGTGCGGCGGCCCGGGAGCCGGCTCGGCGGCTCGCTTGCGCGAAGTCTCCAGCACCTCCTTCGAGATCTTGATCTTGAGCCCGGCTGCTTGCGGCGGCGGCGGCGGCGCCGCTAGCCGCTCTTTAGGTATCTTGATCTTCAACCCGGGACTGCTGCCCAGTTTCTCACGAGGAATAGTTATCCGAAGCGCCCCGTCTGGCTGCGGCTCCGGCGCCGGCGAACTATTCTTGGCTTCCTTCTTTTCCCGCTCTTTATCCTTTTTATGTTTCTTCCGCTCCTCTTTAGACTTGTCCCGGTCTTTGTGTTTGTGTTTCTCCTTCTTTTTCTTTTCTTTTTTGTGTTTGTGATCTGGGAGGTCTTCGGCGACGGGTTGGACGATTTGAGGCGCAACGGGAGTCGGTTCGGGCTCCCGTTTGACCTCCGGAACGGGGTCAGGTTCCCGTTTAGGTTCGACTATCTCTCGCTTGACTTCGATTTGAGGGGACTTGCGTTCGGTCGCGACGGTTATAGGCGCCGGTTTCGCGAGGCTCTCTTTGAGTAAATTGGAGACCAGAGTGGGGTCGGTTTCGATGCCGTTAAGCGAGCGAGCGGGGGGTTCGGGCCGACGCTGCTCCGGTGGTTTGGTTCGGATGGAGGAGCCGCGTTGAGAGTCTCTGATAACGTTCTCGTAGCCGGGGGTTTCGTCGAGTTTTTTGACGACAGGGACAAGTTCGGGCTCGGAGTTTGAGTGGGCTCGTTGTCGCGGGCGCTCGCGAGCTGGTGGGGATGAGAAGGGGGATAGGATGGCAGGGGGTTGCATGTCTCGGACGGCTCGGCGAGGGGAAGGTGGGGCTGTTGGGGTAGGTGCGGGGGGGCGTTGTTCGGGGCGGCGTGGAGGCGGCGCGCGGGCGGTTGGGCGCTGAGCGGCTTGTTGAGGCGCGGTTGAGTTATCCGGCGAGAATAATGATGGCGGTCGCGTCCGCTGGGGGGGTCGGTTCTGGGGCAGTGCGGGTGCGTTCTGGAGGGGGTCGTGACTCCGCTTGGGGTCGGGTTTCTGCCGGGACAGCCGGGCGAGAGTCGGTCGCTGGGGGTTGTGGCTTGTGGGGCGGCTTGTGATGCGGCCAGGGGGGTGGCTTGTGGTGGTGCGGTCGGTGGTGCGGCGCCGTCGGCCGAGGGGGGGCTTGTTGTTGTCTAGAAAATAAAGTTCATCGTCAGAGATCAGCATAATTCTACATGTTCGTCACGTAGACAATGTAGTAGAGATTGAAGATAGATAAAACATCTCTTCATACGATCAGGGATTGTCTCTTGCAAAATGTACAGCACATAATTATATACAGGGTGTAAGTCTAATACGGGCGAAGCTCTTAACGGGTGTTAGTTTACGACATAATAAGTACATTCAAATAACTTTTACTTAAAATTAGTGCGACAAAATTTTCCATACAAAATAATTCGGCGCGCAATGTAGAGCAACATACGCGGGTTAAGCACTCGTTGACAGCTAATTTCAAAAGCAGATGACATAACTGCCATATCAACAATAACAAATGTTCGTACCTACATTGCTGCTCCGATAATCTTAAAAAAATTCTGTGGGGTCTAAATTAAGAGTAACTTTTAAAAAACCTTGTAATCCATGATTACACTAATGAATCCCATGCCTGGTTTAATTGATCGCCCGTATTAGATTTACACACTGTATAATTATAAAAGTACGGTTTATTAAAATAAGGGGTCAGAAGATACTGGGAATGTGTTAAACATATCATCGTGTTTTCATATGTCGCTCCCCTCCTTGACACTGTGCCTATTTCAATGCGAATAACAGTGACACAAAAACCCGCAGGTCTCTTGTCACCATCAATGTACCTGCTCTTCTCGAGCCTACTAGGGATCAGAGATAATAATAATAGCCCCCACGGCCGATTCGGCCACGGTGACTGCTGTCGACTCCGTTTTTATCTTTGGTGCTCGCATGTGACTAACGTAGCCAAATCAGAGATCATGGTAGGAGACCTGACGGTGTGTCCCTGATCGTACAGTTAACACCTTCGCTGCGGCAATCAGCTTAACACATAATTAACAATACTTTGTGTAAGATGTCCCAAGATATTTATTTATTTATTTATTTGTAAGGGGTCGAAAGACCCCCTACCGCAGTCAACATGTTAAAAAAACCCACCCCTGTTGCCTGGCCTGGCTCGGCTGCCTGGCGCGCTCTCGTTTCTCCCTGTACACGTTGTAGTCGACCTGATGGTGTGTCTGATCGTACAGTTACCCACCCCTGTTGCCTGTGACCTGTGGCCTATTTCACCATAATTATAAGTCTGACAATTGTAAAATATCACTGTTACTGGCGTCACAGGCCTCCGTACGCTACGGCTACCGCTTACTATCGGACGGTCCATGTGCTTGTTTGCCACCAACATGAAACTATTACTAATAACGTTATTATATCATTAATAAACTAATTTTCATTTTCTGAAAACCGTGACAATTGTCGCAAGGTTTAGTACAATTTTCATGACATGAGGTTCGGTATATGTCGGAATTTCGCTACAATTGACGTGTATTTTGTGACAATTGTAATTTTGCTTCGCAAAAGAGTAGTTATTTACTGTATATTTATTAAAGTTCCTGCACTACATTTTACGTTGGTGGCAAACAAACGTACGGTCCTTCCGATGGGAAGTGGTAACTGTAGTCTATAGACGACCCCGATTGCAGAAACAGTATATTTACAATTGTAGCAATATACAGGCTGCATTTACAGTTTCGGGTTGGGGTTCGCTTGAATTTAAGATGATGCCATTTGGTATGACAACTGTACCCTGTGGCATATTGAAAAGTGTCAATGTGGTGAAATTGGGACCTGATGGTGTGTCTGATCGTACAGTTACCCACCCCTGTTGCCTGGCCTGGCTCGGCTGCCTGGCGCGCTCTCGTTCCTCGCTCTCGTTTCTCCCTGTACACGTTGTAGTCGACCTGATGGTGTGTCTGATCGTACAGTTACCCACCCCTGTTGCCTGTGACCTGTGGCCTATTTCACCATAATTACAAGTCTGACAATTGTAAAATATCACTGTTACTGGCGTCACAGGCCTCCGTACGCTACGGCTACCGCTTACTATCGGACGGTCCATGTGCTTGTTTGCCACCAACATGAAACTATTACTAATAACGTTATTATATTATTAATAAACTAATTTTCATTGTCTGAAACCCGTGACAATTGTCGCAAGGTTTAGTACAATTTTCATTAAATCTTGACATGAGGTTCGGCATATGTCGTAATTTCGCTACAATTGACGTGTTTTTGTGACAATTGTAATTTGCAAAAAAGTAGTTATTTATTGTATATTTATTAAAGTTCCTGCACTTCATTTTACGTTGGTGGCAAACAAACGTACGGTCCTTCCGATGGGAAGTGGTAACTGTAGTCTATAGACGCTCCCGATTGCAGAAACAGTATATTTACAATTGTAGCAAAGGGTCAATATACAGGCTGCATTTACAGTTTCGGGTTGGGGATCGCTTGAATTTAAGATGATGCCATTTGGTTTGACAACTGAACCCTGTGGTATATTGAAAAGTGTCAATGTGGTGAAATTGGGACCTGATGGTGTGTCTAGCGTTGTAAATTTCCGGATTAAACCCCGTTTCTTTCCAAACAGATCGTTTTTTTCCGGATTTTTTCGAAAAAAAACAATGAAATTTTCCATTTTAAATTTCAACTCTAAACCAATGTAAGTTAGGTCTAATTTTCACTTATATCAGGAGAACGCTATGTCACAGAGGAAAAGTCAATGGAAACAGATGGCAAGGAGTGACAGTAACAGTGACATTGATTATTTTTGTAAAAACCCGAAAAAACGGAAAAAAACGAAAGGGTCTAGCAGGATAAGCTAACAAGAGTTGCCCCCTCAAGGGATTTGGTTATAATTTGAGGTGCAGTAGTGGGAAGGCCTAAGAACACTGGATGCGTAATATCAGCCTCCGATCTTCTTTTGTTTCAGACTTATTCACGAAAATGTCATAAATCATGGTAATCTTTAAACTGTGATGTTAACTAAACCAAGTAAGCGAGAGTAACCCAATAAATTCAGAATTAAAGAGCGTGAAATGGGGTTCATAATGCATATTTTTAAAGACATTCATATCTTTAAACTTGGATGAAAAAAAAAGTTTTTTTTACGGTTATATTTTATACCACTTCTCGCAGAGGCACAACTACCAAAAAAATTACTTAATAAGCCACAACTGACAACTACGTATACATTTAAAAAGATTTCGAAATATCATGGTGCGTCATGTCAAAAAAAAATTACGAACGTATGTTTTCGCACCATCTGTACAAGAACACGACAATCATTGATAAAATAATTTTTATTACCATTCCATTTCAACAAATAATTGAGTAGAGCAATCAGAACAATACAATTCTTCTATATTTACAGAATCATACTCTTCATGGTCCCAAGTATGACTGTATTCAATTCCAAAATATTCACATTTCTTTTTAAGGGCAATATTTTCATCCGAAAGGGAAGTGATTTATCAATGATTGTCGTGTTCTTGTACAGATGGTGCGAAAACATGCGTTCGTAATTTTTTTTTTGACATGACGCACCATGATTTTTCGAAATCTTTTTAAATGTATACGTAGTTGTCAGTTGTGGCTTATTAAGTAATTTTTTTGGTAGTTGTGCCTCTGCGAGAAGTGGCAAAAAATATAACCGAAAAAAAAAAAACTTTTTTTTTTTCATCCAAGTTTGAAGATATGAATGTCTTTAAAAATATGCATTATGAACCCCATTTCACGCTCTTTAATTCTGAATTTATTTGGTCACTCTCGCTTACTTGGTTTAGTTAATATCACAGTTTAAAGATTACCATGATTTATGACATTTTCGTGAATAAGTCTGAAACAAAAGAAGATCGGAGGCTGATATTACGCATCCAGTGTTCTTAGGGCTTCCCACTACTGCACCTCAAATTAAAACCAAATCCCTTGAGGGGGCAACTCTTGTTAGCTTATCCTGCTAGACCCTTTTCATACATTCCCGAAAAAAACATTTTGTTTTTTTCCGACATTTTCAACGCTAGGTGTGTCCCTGATCGTACAGTTACCCACCCCTGTTGCCTGGCCTGGCTCGGCTGCCTGGCGCGCTCTCGTTCCTCGCTCCCGTTTCTCCCTGTACACGTTGTAGTCGACCTGATGGTGTGTCTGATCGTACAGTTACCCACCCCTGTTGCCTGGCCTGGCTCGGCTGCCTGGCGCGCTCTCGTTCCTCGCTCTCGTTTCTCCCTGTACACGTTGTAGTCGACCTGATGGTGTGTCTGATCGTACAGTTACCCACCCCTGTTGCCTGGCCTGTGTAATGGTTGCAGCTAGTGAAGGGTCGGGGGTCAATAAATAAGGCAAACCGTTACGTAAACTTACCCTCACAATTTATTCAGTATTAGAAAATAACCTACAATTAATACAAAGCAGCAATTTTGAAAAGTACCCTTAATTTGTTTTTTGAAATTCACTAATATATGGCAAGAAATAATTACACAATATTCTACACAATAATCAGCTAATTTCATACATGAAGTAAAAAAAAGGGTAGAACGCACCAGTTTACAGCCGCACTCGAAGATTAGATACCTCCTCGTTCACAATAGTGCACCAGCAAAGTTGAGATGAGAGCTAGATAGACCTGATTTTACCCAGTGCCGTTGGAACTAAACAACCACGTAAGGGCGCCACTGTAATGGTTGCAGCTAGTGAAGGGTCGGGGGTCAATGATACCACGATTTAAAATACAAAAAAAAACTAATGTCCGTTCCTAACAGCACTGAGTAAATTGAGCGCAAGAAGGGGGAAAGCTGGCCTGAACAGGTTTTGGTAGCTCCGGTAGAATTAGTAGCACTAGGCAATGGCAGGCTGTGACACTACACGGCAGGTTGCTTGAACAGCCGGCGACTCCGATAGGTATCGGTGGTGGTGGTTATAGTGGCCGGGTTCCACCGTCTGCGGCAGCTCAGACAGTCTGGTATTCTTCTGGTACAGTTACCCACCCCTGTTGCCTGGCCTGGCTCGGCTGCCTGGCGCGCTCTCGTTCCTCCCTGTACACGTTGTAGTCGACCTGATGGTGTGTCTGATCGTCAAGGATGGGACAAACGCCCGTCATTTTGAAAACATAACCCTGTTCCGTATGGTAGAGACTTCCTTATATTATGATGTTAACATATTTTATTAATTTAATTAAGATATTTTTTATAAAATACGAACACAAAGTATCTATTTAGGAGATCCCAACTATTTCTTAGATACTTAATTGAGCATACCATGATTTTTCGAAACATCGTTACAACGTTAATTAATATACGCAATATAATTCGTTTAAATCGTTTTATTTCATGAATAACTATCGCGGTAACCGAAGAAGATAACTATACACTCAATAGATCAAAAATAAATATCAAAAATTCTAAGTCATTTATTTGTCATAAATTCACAATCAGGGTACATAAAAGTAAGAAGGAGTTGGGATCTCCTAAAGAGATACTTTATGATTGTGTTATTTAAAAAAATCTTATAAAATGAAATATGTTAACATCACAAGATAAGGAAGTCTCTACTGTACGGTACAGGGTTATTTTTTCGAAATGACGGGCGTTTGTCCGATCCTTGCTGATCGTACAGTTACCCACCCCTGTTGCCTGGCCTGGCTCGGCTGCCTGGCGCGCTCTCGTTCCTCGCGCTCCCGTTTCTCGCGGTACACGTTGTAGTCGATCTTGTTGGGCGCGGGGGGGTGCGGGGGGGGGCGGGGGCGGCGGGCACGTAGCCGCCGGCAGTTGGCGCGCGCCGTCGCTCGCGTTCATACTCTGCGGGAACAGTCAACATCAAATTATATTAAGACGATTAAGTATGCTAAATATTATAGTAAATTGACAGATATGGGAGCGTTCAAGTATTACGTAACGCCAGTGGCGTGCACTCCATATAGGCAAATAGGCACTGCCTACCCTAGCAGAACAGCATCTACATATACTTTTTCGTCTTCATTATAATAATTTGTCATGTTTTCTGGAAGAAATCCACATAAATATTTATATTAACGGAGCTCGCGGCGATTTAAATTTCCGCGCGCGCTAGCGCTAGCCTAGCGCGCGGCTGCCCAAGCCCCATCTGGCTGGGGTAAGGCAACGGCTATCGGAGCCTACAAAAACACACACACTCACACAGTGCGTTTGTGTAGACATGTCCGTGAAGTATATACATATTCTTGCCCAGTGCACACGAAGATAGAAAATATACGCACACAATCAAAAGAATAGGCTGCGCCTAGGCACCATACGTGCGAGAAGGACGGCCAATGTCGGTCTCTCTCTGACTTACCGAGCCTCGAGATGTAATACGACTAATTTTAAGAACTCTCCTATGTTGCGATTTTTACTTGAAGTGAGAGGCATTACATTCTGTCAGGTTTATTTGTTTACAAACAGTCGCGAGTCGGTTTTGATTTTTGCGATACAGATTTGAGGTTAATCAGTAGAAAATCAAAAATCAAAACCGACTCGCACTCATTCATTGTTATATTAATACAATTCGGTTCTAACAGATTTTTTTACGTTTATGTTCATGTAAGTGTTGTGACTTGTGACTGTGCGTGACGGAATTATGCTATGAGAATAAATTGTGAATACCTAGTTAGTTGATGGTGGCTGCTGTATGTCTAGCGTGTCTACGAAGTTGATTTTCGGCGGGATTTAGCAAGTTAACAATAAAACAAAAGAAGTTAGTACAGGTACGTGTAATTATTTCAAAAGTCGATGTATTCTGTACTCGGAAATTGTACTTATAGCATTAATGAACATTGTATTTTAGCTATTTCACTCGTTAGGTATTGCACTTATATTTCGAATTCACCGATGATTAATGCTACGCATATTTAAAAAACCTTTCACTCTTCTTTAGAAAACATGAGCGATTTGAAAAGCATTAGGACGTTAACAAAAGTCGGCGGTCGAGATAAAAGACTTAGTTATTGTCGCAAGCTATACCTAGACTCTTTTACTTTACTCCCGTCCCCGTCTATCCACTGTGAGTTTGCAATGCGATGGTCAATATTGTTTGTTGCTCAGATAAAAAAAAATTGCCTACCCTAACTAAAAACCCTGTGCACGCCACTGCGTAACGCAATTTTAGAAGATTTTTGACACCCCCTCTCTCCCTTGTAACGCACCCTAACGTTCTTCTGTACTTCCCCCTCTCTAAGCTCTTATGTAACACTCAAATGTCTGTTTTTACCCTAAAGTCGCAAAAAGTTATGTTATAGTTTTTATCCTTGGTATAGTTTTAATTGCCTTTGCGGTAATCGGATTCCCGTGAAACGTAACTGAAAAGTGGTGTCAATTTGGGAGTTTTGAGTTCCTAGTTTTTTTACTTAAAAAAAACAATGTTGCGTAACGTATTGTAAGGAAGACCCCCTCCCCCCAAAATTGCTTGAACGCCCCCTATCCTAATCGATAGCATATAACATCCAGTTACAATATAACCATTTATTCATATTTTGCATTACTTTATTGTCTTAGCATTAATTTGGCCAAGTTCTAATCGAGTTTTTTTAGAGGGACCGAGACGCTCTAATTACTTGGACAGTCACCATCAGGGTGCTTAGACAAGTTGCCAATCGCTAACGCTTAATCGTCAATCGTAAACGAAAGGCAGCTAGCTCTTTGTCGCACTAATAAGAAAGAGTGACAGAGAGGGGAAACTACGATACGCTACTAAACGTTAGCGATTGGCAACTTGGCTAAGCACCCAAACATGGTAATGTGGTGTTACATCATGAAAAAACATGATTTTTTAACAAAACAACAATAAATTTAAGTATTACGACCGCTGGATATAGATTTAATATAATCGATATTATTTATAATGGATATTTCCATTTATAAAAATGTATACAGCAATATGATTCTTATTGTGAGATATAAAAGACTGCATTTACAGTTTCGGGTTGGGGTTCGCTTGAATTTAAGATGATGCCATTTGGTATGACAACTGTACGCAGTGGCATACCTCTGAAAGATTAGTCGAAATAGTTCGTGGGGAAAAAATATATATTATTTCACCACACTACCTCCCAGGCTCCCAAAGTACCGTCGCCATCAAAAATATCGGACAACAGCTCCAAAAACATGACATGACATTAACGATTTTGAACCCTGTGCTTTGGACATACTTTCTGAAATGTGAACATATCATCTTGCCCAGCGTGGCGATTATGGGGCAGTTACCTCATAAGGCAGTGCCTTATACGTTTAAATGCATAGTTAACACATTCGACACCGCGTACCCGACAATCGGGCACTCGTAAACATTACTCAGATGCCGGCGTACACAGTCTAGCAAGCTCTATAAACCTACACGCGACGCTAAAGAACCCGACAGTCGCGCAAGCATTCGCATACGGCGTTTGCCCGACTAGCGGGTTTCGCGGCGTGCGGCATTGCAACTCAATTCCGGACGCCACGTTGCCCGACTAGCGAGTACTGTCGGTTTCTGGGGTACAAACAGCAACACAGCTAGGTATACACTTCAGAAATTGGAAATATTGCATGAAAGAGAATCACACATACGGTCACGTGTCAGTTACATAGGAATGTTGAGCCACTTGGCAAAGGATGCAATTTGGTCGTGTAATATTATGGGTTCGGTATTTTTCGTTAGTAGGCACGATCGTGACATTTCCGATGGTCCCCGATGATATGTCATCGAATCTTTGTTGCGTCAAAATTTCAGTATTTGAAAACTAGTTGACATAATAAAAATTCCTTCGTCTACGAAAGTTAAGAATTAGCTATCGGCCATGATTAGACGCTAGATGTCGTTGTTCCTTGTGGAAACTGGATAACGACAGTTCTTCATTCTAAAACCGTTTAGTCATTTAATCACGGTTTCTTCAAATCGGATTTCATGATTTATCTGATGAGGCAAGGTATTTTTAGGCGAGGTATTTTTCCAAATCAAGATATTTTTACAAATAGCCATGTTATCGGGCAATTTTAAATTATTTTTTTCATTGACAGAGACAAATGCTATTGCTGTCTTTATTATAATTCATCACATCTCTTAGTTGACGTTAGTTGAATACTTATGTAACCTTTGTGAA
>JALPQI010015233.1:0-28481 GCA_025490895.1 Thaumatotibia leucotreta
CATTTTGAAACTTATTCTGTCAATGAATATGTGTCAAACCCAATGAAATTTAGGTGTGACTGATGCCTTATTAAGGGTTAAAAATAAGATGTCGGGCGACTGACGGCTGCTGTGACGGCACATGTCAAAATAAGACAGTAAGTGTTAAGACACTAGTTTCTTAGAGAAATAGATCAGTTTTGACCTAAATAAGCTTCCCTTTAATTTAACGGAAATCAATAAAAACACGGTGTAGACAGGGTAGAAATTATTTTTGGGTCAGTGAGGGCATCTACCAGATCCAGAGTACGTAGCTATGCGAAAATGGTCTTATAAGACCTACCTCGATTTTAAATTAATGAAAATTGGCGTTTACTGATTTTGGAAAAATCATACAGGTTACGAAAAAATTGTCCTTTTTAAAAAACTTTTTTTGATGCCAATCGATCCTGTTTCTGTTCAGGATTAACAAAAAATCAACTTAGATTTTTCTACACCGTGATCTGTAATAACCCGAAAGATTTTAACCACGCATTTTTGATGTAAAAACAAACAAAAAATATTATATGACTTTTATCATTTTTGGCGAAAAAAAAAATTTTTTTTTTAATTGTTTTTCAATTGTTATTTAATTTTTGAATGTATTTTAACATAAAAAGTAAAAGTTATCCATGAAACTAGCACTTACAATGAGTGTTAAGGTTTTTTTTTACAAAAACCTCATTTTTAAAAGGTTTTATTTCTCACTTTTCGACATCTATTAATGAGGTTAGTAAGACTATTCTCCATAATGGCGCCAACGCCGTTAAAAAGACCTTTTGTACCGAGTTACAATTAGAAAATATGTTTTTTTTAATTGGTAATAACTCTGAAACTAGGCGATATCCAGAAAAGTTTATACGACATTATAGTTTCTAAATGTGGTCAGGAACACACTGTTAAAATCTTTCGGGTTATTAGAAATCACGGTGTATACTCTTATAGTATGTTAAAAAAACACGGAAGATGAACTAAAAAAAATGTACTTGGTTTTTGGCGGAATTATTATGAGTATTATGACTCCTGTAGCCAGATCTCCTATTCTAGTAGTACTTACAGTTTGAGAGTAAATCGTCTGTGACAGACGGCCATGACGAATCTATAAGGTTTCCGTTCTTATCATTTTGGCTACGGTGACTTTAAAACGTCCTATTAATTTTTTTAAATGTTTTATAGAATTAATGGACGATCCTACTAATGAAACACAGTCAACGAGTCTACCCCATTAAATGAGGCAAACCTAAACAACGGAATTCCTCTGGCAAATGAAACCGCCTCAGACAATGTGTAAGGATACAGCTTTCTGCTAGTCATCGATTTCTAAGAATGAACCGAACAAAACTACAATAAGGTGTAATACTCATACAGTATATTATGATCGTCCTCCAACTCCTCATCAAACCCGCACTATTACACCTTATAGTAGTTTTGTCACCAAAGGCATACTAAACTTCAGCTCAATTGGCCCTATCAATTCTTCATCAGGTCAGGTTCATCTATTGTATTGTTATCGAAGTTAAGTAAGCATACTTCTCCTCTCACCACAATCGGCCCACCAAAATCTGGTTCAATTAATCGTTGCAATATTTGTAAGCATACGTATGTACATAACGTAGGCACAGCTACAAAAGTTGGTATGTGATTGTTTTTGGTTTTAGAATTTTAACGCCATTTTGAACCTTTCTAGAAGACTATCTATAATAGTTCAGGAGTTATGCATTTTATCATCATATCATCATCATCAGCCTATGACAGTCTACTGCTGGACTTAGGCCTCTCCTTTTAATTACGCGTGTGGACGCATTAGGAGGCACATGCCTATAATCGCCACGCTGGGCAAGCGGATTGGCGATTGCAGTAATGTGTCCACTATAATGACGCTGCTGCCCATCATCAATCTTTTATCAAATAATGGTCAGTGACACTTCAATCCCTTAGTCGACTCTTACGACACCCGCAGGAGGAGTTGGGGTGGTGACAAATGTATTCTTACTGCCGTCACCACACGGCCAATGAATTTTAGCTATGTGATATCATACATAAGCGGGTTCGATTCCCGATTCGAATGTAGCGGGTTCGATTCCCGGGTTAACCATGAAATAATTCAAAATGCAATTCAACTTTTTGTAAATCGAAATGATGTCTTCTTTCAGTAAGATCTCCGACGTCGCGATATTTTTTTTCCGTAAAATTGTTTTAAAAAAAAATGAATGCAGTTTTATTCAGTTTTAAACATAAAAGGAATATTCTTTCAGTAAAATATGCTATCTATGATATTTAAGGTACTTTCCCTCCATGTGGCATCGCCGTGGGACGCCCTGTATAATAGATCAGTACATACGAGTACAGGCTGCTCGCGAGCATTGCGTGTTGCGACATATTTTAATGCTGTATTCCTAGCCATATTTAGAGTCTTTAATGTTATATGAAATTTCCTGGATTCGGCTTGGATTAGAGATAATCAACCCTTTTTCGAGTTGTGATAATACTGATAATAAATACTCAAATATTTAATGCCCTCGCAGGGATTTGAACCCGGATCCTCCAGCATCGTAAGCACATTCACAACTAAGTAGGCTACGGAGAAGGCTGACTAATAATATAACTTATCTAACTTTTTTATTATAGGAACCAGGAGTTGCCAGAGGAAGAGCATGAATTTATTATAGAGAAAGGTACTAGTCATGTAAATAGTCCAATTACAGGGCGACGGATAATTAATGTACGACATTTTCTGGATCAATTAGCTAAGATCAATGATCCTGGCCCATAATTTGGACGTATTTTTTCTTATATGAAAATTAAATCTGAAAAATGAAAGGGACTGCACTCGAAATTCAATTTTCGGTGTGAAATGTGCAAGACAAATTTAATGTCAGTTCTGATGAACGCTGCGATGATAGTATGGATGTAAACCATAAAGCTGTTTCAGTTACAATTTTTTTTTGTGCCAACGATAATTAAATGGCGGCCATTTCGAAATTTCAAACAGACGAATACGGGCGCACGTGATATTTCTGGAATTATACGTTTGCTATCGGTCCTATCCTTGCAAAAAAATCTCGTTAGAGAGTTCATTAGATAAGCAAACTAATTAAGCTAATCATTTGACTCAACTATTTGAACAACAAGGCAAAAAAAATTTAGTTTAAGCCCTTAAAAGCTCCGACATTGCTAACCAAACACCCTGTATTTGGCAACTCAAAACACAGTCTGTTAGTGGTGAGAAAGAGTAGCAGCATATTGTATGGCCGATGTCGCCAAAAAAAACAGACTGCAATATATCTCAACGAAATGTTATTTTTAAGTTATTTTTTTAAGTAGGTAGTAACACTACGATGTACCTATATGAAGTTAAATATTTGATCCCATATACCACAGAAAAAATATCGAAGCTTACCAACGCCAGAGGTGTAATTTGAACCCAACGTCCTCAGCTTTCGTGGCTGATGCTTAAACCACTGGAGTGGCCGAGTGGTATAGGCAATAGCCGCAAAACTAAGGACGAGGCTCCAAATCCCACCTCTGGCGTTGGTAAACTTCGATATTGTTTATTTAGTACCTATATTATGACATCAAATATTGAAATTAGTGAATGTAATAATTTTTTTAGGATCTATTTTTTTCTTTTAACTGTAATTCTTCAAATTATAAATATTAGATGTCATATACCAAAGAAAAACGACCAAGATCACCTATGTCCGAGGTGGGGATCGAACCCACGTACTCAGCTTTCGCGGCTGATGCCTGTACCCCTCGGCCACTCGGTCTTCACAATATGTTGTAATTCTTCAATTTACAGTTGCAATTGTGTATAATAAATAATAAAAGTCTTAATGTTTTACCTATGTGCATTTTTATTTTTATAATGAATGCAATTTAATTTAGTAAAATAAGCTCCCTAAAACCTGATAATTGCTGGTAAGTCACATAATAATTATACAGATGTAATTCATAATTCCATTCATTTGGCTTTTCACGGAAACTACTTCACCAAACATTACACCGAAGCGAATTCTGTAAATGTCAAATTAGTATGGACTCGCAAATGTGCGTCGTTGGCACTGTGCATGTGCAATCGTTGGTGGACTCTTGTGCGTTTGACGCACACAGCAGTGGGAAAGTTGAATGTCTACGAAAAGCTGGTGGTAGTGAATACTTAGGGCCTATATTCAACAGTATCGTGTTCCGATCAGAAATAATAGTTTTTTTTTTAAACTATAGTGGACAACAAGACGTGGGCTTGCCTTACCAGTTGGTCAAACAGGCATACTCTCGAACCAAGTCAATTTTGTTCTTCCGCGGATTTTTTTCTCTTACTATTTCCTAATCAGAATACGATGCTGTACAGTCGCCATCTGATATAGCAGAGCGGCCAGGGTACTCATAAATATCTGAGAAGGCCGCTATTGGCATGCTCAGATATTTTTGAGTGCCGTGGTCGCTCAGATATATCTGATGGTGACTGTAACAAATTGATTGATCTGTATTGAAAATCAATTTTCAGTACAGATTTTTGCCGCACTAGTGCGAGAACTATTATATACCTATAAAAATATTTTTCATCACACTTGCTGTCTAAGCGCGCCATTTCTTGCGCGCGTAGCGGGAGTAATAGAAAAGTGAAATTCCCTAGGGAGTAATACAAATGTCAGTACGTCATTTAATAATATTATGAAATGAAATGAAATGAAAAATGTTTATTTGATGCTAAAAATAGATATTATGTCTTAAAACTTATTTTTTGGTTGGCAAGTGTGATGAAAAACATTGTATGCATCACGGTCGGTAAGCGGAATACTAACTCGAGTCATAAAAGCCCTCCGCCTAATAGCGTCGGGCTTCTAACACTCTCGTTAGTAATTCCGTACTTACCTCCCTTGATGCACAATGTACTATTACACGCATTGGTTACAAGCCCGATATATTAAATCTGTCTTTTGCATTGCATTGAGACGACTCGAAAAGACAAGGATAGTCTTATAAAATCTATCCCTCTCTATCTTTTTTACCATCTAGTACTTTGACAAGTGTAATTATTCAAAAGAGGTAGTAATAAATTACAAACTCGGCCGCTTTCATTAAAAAAATCACCAAGGGTCAATGACCCCGCTCGATAAAATGAGGTAGTGTGCGTGAAGTGCGCGTGTGTGCGAAATGGGGAAATTTGACAGAATCTCAATAATTTCCCACATCTATCCGACCCTTAAGTCGCCAGAAACATCAAATTAACCCCCAGATACTGTTGTGTACTTAATTTTTTCACTCTTTAAAAATAAAAATCTTGCAACCCTAGAAGCGACCATCAATTTGTGTTTAAATAAAAAATAAAAAGTCTAATATAGTTCAGCTATCAATTAATAAATTGCGAGAGTTCCCCTTAGAACATTGTAATCGGGAGGGAAAAGAGCTTCTTTATTGGTTCGAACATCCTACAAAATTGTGAAAATAAGGATCAACCTAGTATGTAGTGTCTATTAGTTACTCTATGATTAACATAATGCGGCTGCATTGGCCTATACAGCTACGAAAAACGGTGTGTCCTGTCTTTATACTGCTTGCATAGTCTTTAATATACTTCAATGCCATTGCCTAACGGAGCCAACATGTTTTTTCAGACAAAGGTTTAAAAAAAATAGATTAAAATAAGCCATTGATTGTACCTGTTGTGGACTGCGTGGCCGAAGCCCTCCGGCGGTGCAGCGATGTACAGCGGCGGCGCTGGTTCGGCGGCGCCTGCGCACAGCCCGGCGCCGGTCGACGCGTTCGACGCCGACGAGCATGACGAGTTCGAGTGGTTTAGTGCTGGAAGAGAAGAACATCAAGTATATGTATACATACACGGAATAGTACAATGTTAGCCTCCGTAGCCTAGTTGTTAGTGACCCTGCCTATGAAGCTGGAGGTTCCGGGTTCGAATCCCGGCGAAGGCATTCTTTGTGCAATTATTTATCACAAATGTTTGCTCCTTGGTCGTGGCTGTCTATGTATTTCAGTATCTATATGTAACTATCTATTATGTATATCGTCGCTTGGTACCCACATCACAAGCCTTAATTGAGCTTACCGTGGGACTAGGTCGATTTGTGTAATATGTCCCAAGATATTTATTTATTAATGTGCATCTAGGGAGGTACGGTATTACTAACGAGAGTGTTAGATGCCCGACGCCGTAGGTATAATGACTCGAGTTTGTATTCCGCTTACCGATCGTGATGCATCGATACAATGTTATTCATCACACTTGCGAACAAAAAAAATGTTTTAAGACAATAGTACAATGTGCATCTAAGGAGGTACGGTATTACTAACGAGAGTGTTAGATGCCCGACGCAGTAGGTATAATGACTCGAGTTTGTATTCCGCTTACCGATCGTGATGCATAGATACAATGTTATTCATCACACTTGCGGACAAAAAAATAGTTTTAAGACAATAGTACATTGTGCATCAAGGGAGGTAAAAAAAAATATATACGATAGTACCGACATAATAACAACGAAACAATAAAAGGAAAATTCCGATACTCTTATGAAGTCATTGAATCATAAATATCATAATTGAAACATTAAATTCAAGAATGGCTCGATATTGGCGCTTCGGCACGATAGTTACGATGAGACTCGATATTTAAGAGATCGTTGACACGAAGTGCCAAACAAATTGAAAGTGTAATAATAGCACTGAATGGAAACTTTTAATGAGACGATATAGTTTAAGTAATTAAAAAATGTTATCGACACCCGTGCCAACATGAAATAGCGTTGGATAACAAGGTGTAAAGGCGAATTCTTTTAATTTAAGGTAAGTTGGGGTAAGATGAAACGGTTTTTTTAATGGGGTAAGACAAAATGCTACCAGCAGACGCTGTATCAGAAGAACGACTTTTTGTCTTTCCCCATTCTGAAAACCGTTTCATCTTACATTACTTACACCTTTTTTTCTCAAATTTACTACCTATGTAAATAATATGTCCAGTGAAAGCCCGAGAGAATTATGATATTTATGATCGATTACACGTACGTCATAAAATGTATCAGAACGAGAGATCGAACCAAAAGTCACGTTGTCGACGAAAATTTGATATACGATTGTGATACAGTCCAAACCCTGGATGACATAAACGCAATTCTGCGACCGATCTATAATATTACTAGTCTACGTTCAATTGGAGTAGGTAATCGTGAAATATTAAGCTTTTAAGATCCGTTAAGCATTTGAGTGAGATTAGCAATAAGCTTGGTCTATAATTAATCCTGCCACGAAGGATTAAGCGCTATGGATCTAAAGTAAATGGGCTTATTGCTTAATTTGCGAGGTAACTCTGAAATAGCAACGCGGAAAAAAGTAGGCGATTGGGCAATCTATTACGACGAAACAACCCTGAGAATTAATTTACTCGAGAAAAGGAAACAGAAAAAAATACTCGGTAACAAGATGATGACCAACTATTAAAGTAGTTAACAATCAAATAGCAAATGTGCTGGCCTGAAGATGACAAAAACGAATCTACTATTGAATAAGTAGTTGTTTGTAATTTTCAAGCTACTGAATCATTTCATGATTAATAAACGTAACCCGGTAAATAAACCCGGTCAACAATTGGAACCCTATTAGGTCACACGGGAACTATATTAAAGTGAAAAGTGAAAGGAAGAAGAATAAATAAATTTATACAAATCATAGTAAGCTCAATAAATATGGATACTAATAGTGACTATATATACGCACGACGATGTATAATAGATAGACATTTAGAATACTTAAATACACATAAAACAATCATGACCAAGGAGTATATATGTATTTGTGATAAACAGAAATAAATGCCTTCACCGGGATTTCAACCAAGAGCCACCAGCTTCGTAGGCAGGGTTACTATCAACTAAGCTACAGAGGCTGACACAATTGTATTTAGAATATCTCTTGCCACTTGTCATTTTGACATTGTTCAAGAGTAGGATCCCAATCGGTTTAATACACAATATCTCAAACTTAGAATACTTTAACACAAAAGCGTAAATCAACTCAACGGGAACTAAACGTGTCAGACCGTTAAAGCAATCTGCAAGTAAGCTCGGGCCGTCCCTGAGGACTATACCCTTAAATTTGTAAATGCAGGATTTATTCTCGCTTTGACATTACATTCTGCGAGTGGTTAAATCCACCTTCCGGCACACGTGTCAAATACGGAGACGTTACGAAGTAATGACGACAATTCTGTCTATGACAATGAAATTGTCTTCCTCCTCGTCCACTTTTGGGAGAAGCTTAAACCACTTACCAGGCATAGGCCTGTGCACAGCAGTGACGTAACGGTTGCCCTCCATGTACCCTCGGTCCGGCTCCGCGTGGTGACCATGGTGCCCGCTGTGGATGGAGTGCTGGTGGGAGTAGAAGCCGTCCGGGGGGTGGAGGGCCACGCTGCCGCTGCCTTCCTCCTCGTCCACTTTTTGGGAGAAGCTGGAGACAAAGGAAAAGATACCATTAGCTTTGATTGTACAAGAAAAAGCGATTGAATTTTCACGAACATCTACGTCACGGTAATGTTTATCTCAAAAAATAAATTCCTAAATATTTCAACGGAATAAAAGGCAGCTTTATAGCTATACGCTGACAGGAATGGTCGCTGATCATTACGTTAGGAAAATTGTTGGTGCCTCTTATGGTGGTTGGCTTCTCAATATGGATATTTGAGTATTTCTTCTACAAGAAACAGATCAAGAACGCAAAAAAATTACAGACAATTTAGTATGTGAAAAATTGCAATTCCAAAATTGACGCTTGAATTGACTAAATTTCGTTAGCAGTACATGCCATGTTTTTATGGCATGGAATGCAATTACACAATTATTTCCATTTTCATAACAGGAATAGGCCAATCGACGGTCAGTTGGCTAAGAGGTTAATCGACATATGCATATGCAGGTGGCAATATCGTAAATGCGTTGATACTTTAGACGATCAAGATAGGATCTCTGCAGAAATGGACTGCGTGGGTTGGTTCTATAATGATTATGACACAATTCAAATGTAACACTTGTGTATGTTTTTCGCAAAAGTCTTCCTATCGTTGGCTATAATGATAGAAGGAATTGGTGATGAAAAGATAGGCAAACAAAATATAAATAAACAATTATACCATCATCAACACAGTTCATTGACACAATAGGCTACAAAATGCCAAATTCTTTAACAATATTGTATAGTTAATGATTTGCCTTTCAATTTGCAAATATGCAAGCATGTAAAATTTACATATTTAATATTCAATGCATCGACAGCAAAATGCACTCGAAAATTTCGATAATGATGACGTAAATGAATGCATTGAATGAATAAACTGACTATAAAGTTTTCGATGTATATTTTTAACACAATTGCGAGTAAATGAAGATATAATTTCTGTTTACGAACATTATAAATGGAAACATGCTTAAATCAAAATTTTTGTTATTATTAGTAATAATTACGAAAACGGCCATTAACATGCCAAATTAAACTGTTGAGCGAAATTACAATGTACATAGCAAATAAATTGTAAATATGTAAATAAAATTGTAAATGTCGCAATCATTGCGTCAAGAATATAAATATCTCATACAAAACATAGACTCGTTTATAAATAATCTCATAATCTTCAAGTCTATTTCCACCGTTACTCTCAAGACTTTTTTCATTATCTTAATTAAATGTTTGCCCAGTAAAGGGAAATCTGGAACGCTTTTGTAAGAAACAAACAAATAAAAGCTTTTCCTGATCTAAAGTCGCCGTCTCTGTCGCTCGCATTTGATCTGATAAAGATGCCCGACCTCATTAGTTAAGTAGGATTCGTGGTGTGCGTTTGCGTTGATATCATGATGCTTATAAAGGAGTCCCTAAAGGTTTTGTTTTAGAGCCGGCGTTGTTCATGGTTACTAAAAAGGGCATAGTCGGAGACCGTATCGCAAGCACATAAAGCGCTTAACAGTACTAATATGATAATTCCACATACTCTGGGGGGTCAACGGAGCGTGTAAAAATTACTGTAACGTGGGTACCGACCAAGTCGGACAAGCTATTTGTTATAACAAGAGAAAGGTTGGTCAAGTGTTTTGACTTTTTAGATGTAGAACAGAAATTCAAGATCATAACATTAAATCACACTTGCAACTACGCGTTAACGAATTCTAACTAGATTGAAATCAACTCGTTTTTAAACCTTATACGGTGCTTGTCATCAGATACATTAGGGCCATTAAATTAGCTAACTAACAATGCTATATTGTTTAATATTGTACAGGTTTCCATGACGGTTTTAATTTTGTTGTGTTTTAAGTTGTCTTTGAATATCCTATGATCTACGAGTATTAGCTACTATCCAGAACTTGATTGGTACAGACCGGGATTCAATCCTTCTCCAAAGTTTAAATTCTTTTTAATCAAGCACTAAGTATTCAATAATGGATGTTTGCCGTAGTATTCCATCTCAGCAAATACTCAGCCTCAACTCAACGCTATTAACTGTCGGAAGCAGAAACAAAACACTGTTTTCATAAGGCTGTACGAAAAGTCACTGTTGCACTTTAAACTTCTGAAATACCAACACTAAGCTGAAAGCGGGAAGAAAGTGCTGTCGGCATTAAGTCCTACTTTAACAAATGTCGAGAAATTCCGTGACCTATTTAGTTGACGGCGATGCTAAGTCTTCGGCAGTAAGGCAGTAACTTACAGCGTCGAGATAATTTTACAGTTTCGAAACGTGGGTAAATTGACATGGTGATAAAGTTGATGAAAATGCAAACACTTTCATGATGAAACCGTTTACTAGTTTTGATGTACAAGATGCATATGGCGTGTATATTGCTAAAGCAAATGAGTGTGTATAAGAGCGTAACGTAATATTTTAAACGTTATTACATGAAAGTCATCCGATATGGCTCTTTGTGCTCAGCTCAATGAGTTAATAATCATTCATCACGCGTTTCTTAATTTTCAGTATCTTATTTTTAAATAAAATTAATAAGTCGGAACAAAGATACATAAATGGATCACATCCCACGGTAAGCTCAATTACTCGTAGGCGTCGTAGGCTTGTGTTGTGTGTATTTACTAATTGACGATATATAAAATACATAAGCACTTAAATACACAGCACTACCTAACAATTCTTGTGTGGGGCCCTAATTTGGTATTAGGTTGTTCTATTTGAGCTAAATAGCTAGACAAAATATAAAGAAATCGATGCATTCAACTTGGGGTTGACCAGTTAAGGAATACTGCCTATAAACACTGTTAAATTCTCCTGTTAACACTTCGAAAGTGTTACAATAGGATTTTAAATTATCAGTGGTAGCAACTCTGGTTGACACCCGTATGGAAAGGATTAAAAGCATATACAGAAATCTAGCGTGACTTATTAGATATTTGTGATAAGCGCGAAGAGATGCCTTCGCCAGAATTCCAACTCAGAACCTCCAGCCTCACAGATAGGGTCACCACTGCCTAGGCTACGAAGATCATCTTTTCACAGATTGCTTTTATATCATACAGTTTTTAGTTCAATTGTTTATCTGGACTCCTACAAGTCCAGAATAGGAGCCAAGCACAAACTCGAACGGAAATTATCTCATCAATCCCTAACAAGGCAACGTTGACTCGTCAACTGTCAATTGTGTAATGCTTTTTGTGCTTCCTTCTCAAGATCAACCTTTTGTCGGTGGCCTGTTCAGTTTGAAAGACGATAATAAATGCTAACAACCGTGACGAAACTGGAAACAGGTTAGGTAATCATGCAGCTCCAAAATTAACCAAGTTTTTCTTCAGTCTGGGGCAGCACTATCGTAATTTTAATCCCGACGCAATATCCTCTTGGAAACTCGGAATGCTGCCAACATATTAAAGTGGACACAAATCGCTAAAACGACCACCCAAGTCGAGAGGAGTAAGTACAAAGATTTCAACATTTGAAACGTCCAATCGTAAGCCCTATTGCAGAAACACAAGGCATACGTAAGGGTAGACAAAAGTATTGCTACCTTTGTGACCACAACCATTCTGACAAGAATATGAGGACTAATGGAGACTAAGGAAAATATCATGCATGACAAAGAACCGTTTAATAACTATCAATAAAATACTCTAACAAATCCAACATTGATTCATTCCTCATTACCACTGTCCATATTCAAAACTCACATTAAAAGAACTTCATCTATCTAATAAGGTCATGTCCCTATATGGCAAAGGCGTCAGTTACGTCGTTTTAAAATTGACATGCGTTGGCGCAGCGTACCTTGACAGTGGGCGCTCGTCGCGAGCCAAGCGTGACCGACGCGTTATAATAGTCGATGACTGGATACCGTACGAGATTACTGGGGCATTTTCTACTTCTGGGAATGCTTGGACATAGTAAGTAGGTGATCGTCTATTCAAGATATTTGGTAAATTATAATCACAAGAAATCGTTACCTACTTCCTTAACAGAAGAAAATTAATCTGATTTAAAAAAATAATGTTAGGTACAACTCTAATCAAAAATTAAATAGCAGACAATAAACCATATCCAATCATAAGTGCTAATATTATATATAAATGCGAAAAAAACTCTGTCAGTCTGTCTGTTACCTCTTTAAACTAAAACCACTGGACCGATTTTGGAGAAATTTGATATTGACACCCAAGAAAGGACATTAGAATCTTGTCGCAAAACACGCCTGTGTGCGCAGGCAAAGTACCGGGAATCAACTTGTGTTAAATAAAGCCTTTTTTAGTGAGCAATACGATTAACACCAAGACAGAAATGTAGTGGAGTGAATTGAATACCCAAACTTACAAAATTGCTGGTGTATAAAATGTTCGTCATGCAAAATTAGGTGCGTTTAATAGGTACAGCTTAAGTGAAACAAAAAATAACAATTTATATTTCAAATAACAGTAAAAAAATAACAGCCATTACATAAAACGGTCCATACAACCCTAAGACAAACACAACGTTAGCAAGGTAAACAATGAATCGTGGGTCTCCGGTTAGCAGCTAGAAATCCGGAGATGGCTGTCACGACTTGTGCCGTTTAGGTTAGAAAGCCGCTGGAAAAGCAGACAGACTGATTATTGTGATAGGTATCTTTAGAAAACTGCTTCCAATCAACATTAGAAATGTCGATTTGTATACCGATAGCTGTAACTTTTTTACTCTAGATTGTTTTTGTACAATGTCAAAAACTTTGACCATAATAAATGCATGATGTAGTTCATGTAGTAAACTATTTAATGGTAATTTAATGAAAAGTATTTAACGCTAACTGTACTCTGCTACCTACTAGTATAGGTATGTTTACACACCTTTGAGCATCAACATAATTTATTATTGCCATTTTCCTTGTTCTATAATTAGATAATGCTATATTATTATTGTTTCAGCTATCTAACTGTAACTACAACCGAGGAGGAAATAATTATTCCAATGAAAGAAAATCGGAAAATTTCTACTGGGCTATGGACAACATCTTTTTTTATGAAGCGCTCCAAGGTAGAAAATATGTATCGTGCATTTTTTAAATACAGCCATATTTACTAGGGAGACTTGGTAAAACAAAAACGTTTTCCTGTCATCAAGCCTTCAATAAGTATTTCGAATGGGAGGGTGGTTACAGTTTTTTGTATTTGTTTAACACAACCTTAGGCAATCGGACTTACCCGTACTATCGATCCCGCTAAGCTTTTCAAGCAAGCAAAGCAACAAAGATAAAAATAAAAGAAACAAGAGAACAGCGAAAAGTAGGTATAGAGGCAAGAATATTTGGACATTATGAAAGTGATTGATTAAGTATATCAGAGAACAAAATATTAAACATTTCCCAAAAAACCGATTGCGGAAGATCAAAATAAACATTGCAACTGGGCAAACGCATTAAACGTTTCAGAGAAAGACAACTAGTTCCCAAACTCCTGTAGCAGAAGTTTGAAGTAGTGTTCGCAAAGTGGATTCGGTATGTAAATACGGAGAATTCCGATCGCACAACGAGGCAAACACTCGAGCGAATGACAATGTGTCTCATCGATACATAGATATAGATTGATGGAAAACGACTGACCGTTCAACCGCTGTATGTAACAATATCATACTAAGCCACTTTTACTATGATCAACCCACAAACCGGTTAAAAAACTGACTTGTACAACAAGTCACGGTTACTCACGTATGAAACAGTGTTTTGTTTTCGTACTTTTGCGGTTGGTCCCATGGTACAAGTTGTTCGATATGGCTGTATGTGACATCTGAAGTTGTCAGTGGCTGATAAAATACCATGTATGAACTTTGCAGTGTAAAATTGTATTGGTTGTGAGACTTTTGAGTTGGTTTCACGAAAGCAGAGGATATAAGTTTCCAAGCGAGTCACTAAAGCATTGTGATATAGATCTAGATCTCGTATTTGGTCTAGAACTTAGACCGGACTGATCGAGCCGGTGTTGATTCAGCTTCTTTTGTTTTTAGAGAATCCCAGACACGGCTTCGCGCGAATATCAGCAAATATAATGTATACATAGGCGTCCTGCACTTTTGTGTCTTCAACTCGCTACTTCGCAGGCGATCGGATCGACACCTGGACTATTAGACCAACTTGCCGGCAAAATTGCATCGGCACATTGGTAACACCCACACCGACTAGGGCTGGCAATAATGCCGAACAGCCTCCAGCGTTTGTGGAGTTTCATTTGCACACCCACGCATCGATGTACGTTTTGATTAGGGTTGTCAATTGCAATTGGTGGGTATATACGTACACCCACGTAACATTAGGTATACGACACGACATTTCGAATTTCTATTTTGGTGGTATTTGATAGAAAGCATTCATAAGGAAAATACCATTGATCATAATGATCAAGTGGGTAATAATATAGTAATTTTACTAGTTTAATCCTTTAAAAGTACCTACATGGTTTCGAAAATATCTCAACAAAAAAAAACTAATATTTTATGAATCATGCAATTTTCGGCTTTCATGCCCTTCTCTTCTGATGTAATTTTTGTGACATTATGAAGAGCCTAGGTCTCCATTATCAGGCACTGATAGTTTTAACTAAATTAACGCAATAATAAATCGTTTATTTTCAAACTAACTTGTATGAAAAGCTCATACTAAGTTCGGGATTACACCTGTGAATACCAAAGAATGAGAGGACGGCACTATACCAAAGAATGAGAGGTCTATCACTAGTACTATACTACTTAGATAAATACAAAAACACATATTTGACATAATAAAATAGATAGATACAATATACAAAATTATTCACTAAAAATGTACTGTGAACGTATTGTCCCCACCTCGGACGTTGGTGATCTTGGTCGTTTTTTCTTTGGTATATGACATCCAATATTTATAATTATAATTTATTCACTAAAATCAAATAATTAAAATGTTTCCTAACTGTCAACCCTATTAAACCCTGCGGTACCAAACGTGCAGTTCAGCATATTTCATGCTATTGTTTCAAGAATGTTATTCTAATAGCTATGTGAATATTGCCGAATAGACTACTCAAGGAAACTAGTTTAAAGGTTAAATTGCAAGTGCACCGCCCAACATGCAACCAACTGCAGAATTACACAAACATTTACATATATTATCCACTTAAAATCTACGTTGAGCCTACATTACTGACCTGTTTAACCTTCCTCAAATTAAATATATTTGTCAGATAAATATTAGATGTCTTTTTCTTTTTTACATGGGGGAAAAGGAATAGTAGTATTATTTTTTTTAAACAGGCCCTTAATTTAGGTTCAACGTCAATTTACGGTACAATTTTTTAAAATGAAAAACCTCCTCCTTTTCTTGAAGTTGAAAAACGAATTGACTAGTGAAATATTGGCAAATGTTACAGTAATCTATTGTGAAGTGTGCTATCTGTAAATAATTAAATAGTTTAAAAACTGTGTACAATATATTGTTATTGAATAAATAACTGAACGAAGGAATGTAGTTACACTGGTTCTTATCAGGCATAGCTGCAGTTTTGCTCGCAAGGTGAATACCACAGCCTGAAAACTACTAAAGTTCGTTAGCGAAAATCTGTACAATTAATACATAACAAGCCAAAACTGCAATGTTATCAGAACCACAATAACCTTGTTACCTTTCAGCCTCTATTAATATACTCGTGTAATATTTAATTTTCATCAGAATTCAGCGGTTTGAAATCGGGCCAACAGTATGCAGAACTCTACATTATTTTAGTAGTAGCCAAATAAAGAAAAACAAGGTTTTATATATGTAATAGAATAACAGTACATTACGATACAATTACGAAAAAAATGAAATTCGAAATGAGTGACGTTAAATTAAAACACGACCGAAGGGAGTATTTTAAACCGACACGAGTTCCAAATTTCATTTACGCACGTGTATCGTACGACGTTTTTCAGTACAGACGGCTCTCCGAAGTTTCAACCTGACAAGAAATTAACCACTACTTGCAGTAGTGCGTAAAAATGCACCACCTGTACTGAAAAATAATGTAAACAAGGTTGTGATGTTACGTGGAAGATCTACAAAAATACATGAACTCAGTTCTATTTTAAAATAACAAGACTAAAGGTGCATTCAGACCAAACGAGCATTCGCTATTCTAACCTCCTATTCTACGAAATTCAATCGCTACACAAAACGTGATTCGTTGATTTCGTAGAGTGGGGAATAGAAGAGCGAATGCTCGTTTGGTCTGAATGCACCTTTAGGAACGGAGCATTACATAATTTATTACAGTGGTAATGGTTTACCTAATTAGTAAGTCAATGCCTTAATTAATGGCTTAATGGGGATTCAATTATGTATCGATATAAAACACGCCGTTTTGTGGAACTATTAATTGAAGAATTAGTGAATTATTAGTGCGACGATTGACAATATTTATTTCGACAATACACACATAAAAAAAACAATCTAGATGTCTTTAATCTTGGTAGGCCTAAATAAAATGACTACCTACTAACGCAATTAACATGAAACTATCATTAAAGCTTAACTTATAAATTTAAATAAAGATAAAATTGAAGATTTTCAAAGTATCCGTCTACCGTTATCAATCATACCCCGGTTTAGCAAAATTAAAGTGTCATCCCATAAAAGGGGGAAACTGGAAACTGTCTTTTATTTTTGTCCTTCAAGAGTTACCTCATCAATAACTTAAAAAGCTAGAGCCAGAATTGACAATATTACAGATAAATATAGTACATTACGACACAAGTGCGAAAAACATGAAAGTCGAAACGAGTGACGATGTTTTCGACACAATTTATCAAATCGACACGAGTTACGAATTTCCTTTTTGTACGTGTCTCGTACGACGTTTTTTATTACAGCTGGAACCTCCAAAGTTTTGGACCTGACGTAAAATGAGCCACTTCTCGCACTAGCGCCTAAAAAAGGCACCATCTGTACTAAAAATATTTTTTAAATGTAATTCAAATATACCCAATTTTTTCCAGACATCTTTTAGATTAGACGGTCACTTTTACTTTGGTTCACCTCCTAAAATCTCGTAAGGAATAGTAGATTCTTTTTTGGGATTCGGATGTCGCCACATAGTAAAAGTCCATCAATATGACTTTTGAATAAATAGTCATAAATTTGCCCAAGACATCACCGGAGTTTAATTATCAAATTTATAGAATCATCCAAGAGATCTACCTAATACGGATCCTTATATTTTGTCTTTGTTGTTGTTTATTGTTGGTGTATATAATTTTAATGATTTAAGAATTGTATAAGTATTCTGCCAGATACTGCTTCAAACAAGATTATCAATGGAAACATTTGATATTTTTATTATAATAAAAAGTATTTCGGCTAGTACTAAAGTCCATCAAAACAACACGCAAAGCAGTGTTCTCGATTAAACTTCTCGCCTGAAATCTGTTCATTCAAAACATAAACATATATCAGGAGATGACATAGCTGATCTTTGGATATGTTTATGACTTTCATGAACCATTAAAGCTGGCTTGATGACATCTTAATGACGGACAGTGTCATAAGAAGTGGCATTAATTTTGTGTAAAACGCTCATTTCGAGGATTAAAACTCGAATCTTTAAGATTCTCGAGGCTTAAAGGCTCACAGACCGAAAAGACGTTTAGTTTACACACATGCTTAAAATAAGCTTATAAAAAAACTGTTTTAATCTTTCGCGATTTTTAAGTATTATTTTAACGAAATCGCGTATGAATATGGTTGGAAAATTAACTTGATACTCGAACGTTAAACGTGCAAAACAAGAACTCGTAATTTGTGTCAATTTTAAACATTCCTTTCGGTCGTGATTTAATTTATCGCCAATCCACTTATTACGTATTGTACTATTATATGCGCTATTAAGTCTCGTTTCGTTAAAATAGTAAGCCAATTAAATACTCAAACTGAACTATAGTCGCTTGTTCGAAACTTTAGAGCCTTAAGGCTTCGAGTTTTCAAGCACCGAAATAAGCGTTATTCACAACTCTACGGGGCATACCAGACTTAGCTAGATATCAATTTAATACACACCTACCACTATAAGAGTCGACAACAATGTATGATTATTTTTTTATTGTCCATCGTGACATGCATAATTTTTGTAACATGCTTTTATCAATGTGATGGATAGTATCCACGATAGATCATGAAAGTGCGACCAACATGTCTAATATCACTGTAAACTTCCTGGTGGGAATTGTCACTGGATTTAAACTTTACTTATCATTATGCCTAATATGCCTATTGCTGTACCTATATCTGGTCTATGTCTGTTTTTTTCCCCAATAAAGAAAATAAAATAAAATAAACAGTGCTGTAAACAGTGACATACGTACAATCAAGTCCACAAAATATATGAAAATAACTCTCTCACAAACGACGTTCTTATTTAGACGCGGCGGCAATTGTTCAAGTCATGCAATTTAGTTCCACTTCAATTTTTGTGCTCGACTGTACGATTTTCTCATCAAACTTAGTTTGAGTGTCCAACGTAGTTAGGTCCTGTGCGAAGTTGTATGAGTTTGTGTAAAACTTCATACATGTTGACCAAACCCCGCTTCGCACTCAACATTTCGTAGTTAATTAAAACTTTAATTGCACTGAAAGTGGTATACATTTTCAATGTTTCCTAGCAAATAGTAATTAATGTTTAAGTTTGAAGGAAAGATTTGCTCGGGAATATGAGAAAGTTTGTATTTTTGGATGTTAATAAATATTTTTGACTGAAAACAAGGAATGTTTAAAGCAAAGCATCCCGATGCTTCAAAATTCGCCAAAAAGTATTTTCCCGCACAATCAATTTACGTATAAATATCGATGAAATTTTTGAGCAATTTAATATTTTCGTTATAATATAAAATTGCTG
Organism: Thaumatotibia leucotreta; assembly: GCA_025490895.1. Classification (NCBI taxonomy): domain Eukaryota; kingdom Metazoa; phylum Arthropoda; class Insecta; order Lepidoptera; family Tortricidae; genus Thaumatotibia; species Thaumatotibia leucotreta. The sequence continues at coordinate 19,387 of JALPQI010015233.1, forward strand.
AAACGAAACTTAACGTACATATTCAACAATTGAACACAATGTATGTTCAGTGATCAGCAATCGTATCACCAATAAAGTCACCAAAAAGTACGTGACATCAAACAAAACAGAAGATCATTCCTTTATTCAGACTTTCTGCCGCAACGTTTTTCTCTCATACGCAAATAGAAACCAGTAGTCTTCATATATTACTAAACACCATATCCACAAAAAACACATACGATTTAAAACCTTCATCTCATGCCTCAATATACAGCATTAAATGCCCTTTTAAATGCAGACACGGCAGCTATATCTAGGGAGTATAACGCGCGTGTTGATGTCATTAAGAAAAAAGGGCTGAAAAATCCAGGTAAATTTTTCGAGTGAACTTGTGAAGTGAGGCTCAATTCTGCTGCAAAAAATGCAGATACAATATCGTATTCCGTAACAATTGGCGATAATAGAAGATCGATAGTTGTGTTGCCATTATAATCCCTCAATAACTCAATAATATTGTATAGTTCGAGAAATATAAATCGGTAACTTTCTTCCTACATTACAGTAACAATAAACGTTCAATTTATATTTCTCGAACTATATCTCGAATGTTTTTCAATACTCGTATCGCGAAAAGTAATGCTAAATGAAAAGTACTTCAGGATACAAAAGTCGACCTAATTCCTATTTAGAAATGTTAGTAAACAACAACTATGAAGTTCTTACTTCAGAGTTGTAGAATTTTTTTTTAATACTTTCGGCCGAGGTGTACGTATAAAATAGAAGGCTTTTAAAAGCTCGTTCGTTACACGAAGGTTGTGTCGAGGCTGGACATTGGCCAAGGTTTTGTGGTAACTTTTATTGTGATGAGTTTTGGCTGCTGTTTCAAGGAGACTCGGCTTTTTAGCTAAAACGGACGTAATTGCAAAGCGATTGGTTAAGCAATTTCACTTTTAAGTCCTTTGAAGCTGAAGGTATATAGCTGAAGCCCTACCACGAACCACGGTCGATGTGTTGCCTCTTTATTAAACTTGCAAATTTGTACGTACGAGTGACAGGGAGGTCTGTTTCGTGTATGGACCAAAATGTAAATATAGATTTTTATATATATTCGGATAAATAATTCGAAACAGAAAAGTACGTTCATTAAAATGAGTCATATTTGATAACGATAATAAATTATTTATGCTAAGGTGATTTAATTTGTGTACAAAATTGTAATTTTCCGCTTCATGAATTACCAATTATGTAAATAAACGATAAATGTTATGATTAAAAATTTAAATCGGGGTAACAATGAGATTATGAGACACTGAAAAAAATATGAATAGGGTTTTTTTCTGCTACTTACTTAGAACTTTATGTGCATAGCAACAAGGATTTTAATTCCATGCATGCCTACACCGCATCACGCAGAAAAAGCGCAAATAATGAGAGCAACCTAGTTTTTTTTAAACTGGCAATCTCGGTTTCAGGGTTGCCTCCCATGTTTTTTCATTATCCTTTCATATCTTCACGATCTCATCATTTAAAAAGAACATTAACAAGTTTTTTCTACATACTACCGTCAACCCGCGGCCATAAGGGTGACGGTAGTAAGAATAAATTTGTCACAACTCTTCCTGTGGGAGTCGTAAGAGTCGACTAACGGATTGCAGTGTCACTATGCGCATTTCTCCGACGCTCAAAGATTGTTTATGCCTTTTTAGTAAGAGGGATGAAAATGATGTAACAGAGGTTGAAATGAAAAGTTAAATAGTTTTTATTTTATGATTTTAGTTATTTTATTTGTAGCACCCCTCCTAACGTCATCTGCATCTTCTTGGTGCTCGACACTATATCGTTTATCCAAAGTTACTCGTAATAATTTGAAGACCTGTCACTAAATTTCACAAAAGTTGAAATAGCTTGAAGATTATCCCCTTCCAAGCCTACAAAAACATCAATCACGATTTATCTGCAATCATGTGCCTGAATTGTTTTGTTGAGAAAGTGTCCTCGTAAGATCAATTTTGGTGTTTAACATGCTATAATCTGGCGAAGGGAACCTATTTTTTTCAGAATAAAACAATTTTTTTCTTTAGACAGCCCAGCTTCATCACAACGTCCTTACTGTTATATGCCACTGTTTGAATGTCGATTATTTTCAGATTAGTTCTCAGACGAGTCAATATGTCTAAAGTCAGTGCTAGGTGTTGGTAAAATGAGAAGCTAAATCGTTTCTTAGCGTTTGCGGACCTACCATTACTACCAGGAACATTGTGAAAATGAGGTCGGACCCGGCCGGGCCAAGGGTTCATATTTAATGATAATATTTCATTGGAATACATTATTGTATTCGTTCAATATTTTGAAAGATACGTATCTAATTATAGAATAAATTAATTTCATTCAAATCTTAATCTGATGGGCGCAGACGAATGATCGATGAAGGGTTCTGGAAGAAGTCCATGTCTATCAGTGTCATTATTTATGAGTTTATGATTATTTGTGACAATGTCGAAAAAAAAAAACCCCTGCTACAACCCTAGGCCCACTTTAATAACCGTCTATCTTTACTAAAACTGGGTCGGTCCTGCACCGAGCGGTGCATTCAAGCGTATTAATCAAGTCTGTGCAGCTGAATGGTGGGGACACCCCCCCCCCTTGCAGGGAGATGTTGCGCTCCATTTGACAAATAAACTCTAGTTATCATAAGTCATAACTTTGTAAGTGCTGTACGGTTTTGTGTTTCAATAATCACCAAATAAAATAAAATCTAACCTCAACCGACTTCATATCCCATCATCGCGCCCCGACTTGGTGCCTACGGGAGTACGGGACCATCTCTAGGTTTAACACGTTCTATTAAAAAAAACGAAAATTGATTCACAAGGTTGGATATCGAGACAAAAAATAAGTCAAATTGAGATGCTCCTCCTTTTGAAGTCAGTTACAAAGTTTGTTTTTTTTACAATCTATCGCTTTTTAGTTTCGGATGTAACCTTAGTAGTAGCGTTATCGATTTTGAGAATAGCAATATTAGGATTGTTGGAAATATATGTATACGTACAGTGTATTCATCCTTACTTGTCTTATCATGTAAACAAACCACAGACCAAGTGAAACAAACAAAACGTCAACGATGATCAAAAGACAATCACTAGTGATTAGAAATGTCGATATAATGAAATGTCAGCGATAATTTCACTGCTTAGGTACGTAAATAGAGGATTATCTATTTTACATCGTCTGTCAGGAAGAGAATTAATTCGTATAAGATTATATCAAAAACTATGGTTAAATTTCGAGGATTTTTCTCTGTCGCTCCAACGAAGGCGCCACTAGTCATGAGAAAAATCACATGAAGTGCACCCGTAACGAACAACGTGAAGTGAAGTAGCGAAACGAATGACGTTTGACGTGAAGATTTTATTAAATATGGTATGACGTTTAGTCCAACTATAGACAACTAAGCACTGCCAGGGGGGGGGGGGACAATTTTTTTTTCATCTGGAGCGATTATTTCCGAAAATATTGACTTTAGAAAAAACTTTCTTAAAAGTCCCTTTTTCTTTTTAAGAGACCTATTCAATGATACCCCACACTACGACTACAGCAAATAAAAAAAATCACCCCACATGACCAATTGGGGAGGTACCCGAAATTTTTTTTTTTAATTTTTATTGTATCACTTTGTTGGCATGATCAATATGTATACCTGTACCAAATTTCAGATTTATAGTATTAACGGCCACTGAGCTAAGTATGCGGCGGAAAGACGGACATAGCGAAACTATAAGTATGGGTTCCGTTGTTGCCATTTTTCCTACGAAACCCTAATAAATTTTGGTAAATTACTGCAATTTATTTTAATTGCATTTTCCTCGAGTTGTACTTTAAGTATTAATATCGATATATTCACATGCCAACATTATGGTACATAGACAATCTAGACATCGCAATGTCACATCAATGTCAGATGTTTTTAAAGTTATCCGACCGTAACAGTATTTATTGACGAAAATCTTTACAGAAATGATATTTTTCAGTGCTTTTTTGAGTGATTATAATACTTTGCGAGTTTAATTAAATATGCAACAACATTTGACGTGATGATTAATGTGGAATTGCAGAGAAAAGTGTGATAATGTTTTCAAAAAGTGTTTGTTTACATAAGACAAGTAAGGATGAATGCACCTTAAAACAATAATAGTTGAAATTTGACTCCTATCTCTTTACTCCCGAGAATACCAGAACCTCGTCTTAAAAAAAAGGAAAACAGCTTATAAAAAAACAACCTCGTCTCTCTATATGTGCTAACGAATATCTGGTTTTATCGGCAATGGCACTTCCTGATAAAAACGCATAATTGATCTCGTAAGCGATAATCTATGCTTCCTGATTAATCATATTAATGCTCAAACTAACTGAGTTTGATTGCTTAATTTATTATATGATATTACTGATAAATATTCTACAATAATGTTTTGAGATTTACTTTGTAGTGAAACTTTCTAAGGAAATTAACCGAGACAAGCTAAAGGTGCATTTAGACCACGCGAGCATTCGCTATTTCTATCCCCCACTCTACGAAATCAACGAATTTCGACGTATCACGTTTTGTGTAACGAACGAATTTCGTAGAGTGGGGGATAAAATGAGCGAATGCTCGTTTGGTCTAAATGCACCTTAATATGTTTTCAACATTGTCTGCAACTGCATGTTCTATTAATCTTGTCTGCTCATTGATATATGATACTGATAATATTATGAAATAACTATCGTGTGATGATAATAATAATATTATCATGCATAACACTGGATTTATATCCCGGATTTGAATGCGACGCGGGCACTTAAAGATAAAAAATTACAAATTGGTGCTCAAATAACACAAAGTAATGCCTTTTATAGAATTAAAGGAATGTTTCGATCATTTTTATCACATATGAACTACCTCCGCTGCCGACTGTCCCAATAATTATCCAAGAGCTCTCATTTCGTTTCCTGGATCTTAATTATTTTTATTCACTTCCGGCCGCTGACCAGCTGGGATCGTTCATGATATAGGTCAGTAAAAAATTTGAGAGTCCCTCAGTAGTCGTTGCCTAACAACGCTGGCATTGTGCCAGGGTTTAGAGTAATTGTGTTTATCAATAGTGATTAAAAGCGGGGTTTAATTTGGATCCTGCCCTGTGACCTAGTATTACGATACCGAAAGTTTCCTTTTGTTTCCCCTCTTGGTCGGGTGGTCATTCAATTGGTTTATGTTAATTAATATACGAGTAGTAACCCTATTTCTTTACTTTAGGCCTGAAATGTTTCACGAGGTCTTATTTAGAAATTGCGACGTAGCGAAATTCGTATGTTTTTTTCTAAGACACGACGATGACAAAAAGCGCCGCTTTGAAAGAAAGTGATCGCTTTAGTCTATGGAAGGTTGTATATTGGCTGGTTTATTTTTTTTATTATCGCATCATTCGCATCTTTGGTTATTCTTTATATCTGGATTCACCGTGTCGAAAGCAACAATGTTATAATGGCTTTCTGTTAGGTGGGAATAACTCATTCAATTTGGCTGTTCCAGATTCGAAGAGAGAGAAGTATCTCTCTAAATCATAAAAATAAATATTAAAGTTATTTTGCAAATAGACGCAAGACCATCAAACCAAGAGCAAATAGAGAATCCAAGAGGAAAAACATTTATGCTCTGAGGTCGCTCTGATATTTAGCCTAGCAAAGATCAGGTTTGGATAGCAGCCGAAAATCTGTTAGCGAATTGAAACCTAGATACAGTTAGAGCATGAAATTCGGGATATCGTGCGGGAATATACGACATGGTTCGACGGGAGTAGAATTTTACTGCAGAATCAACTTGGGTTAGGGTTACACGTGTTTGCCTGTTAACACTAACCTAACCAAAGTACTCAAGGTTTGAACTTAACCACTAACATGCTTTGATATTCAGACTCAATTGCTATGTGTATTTAATAACAGTGATGACATATAGCCAGTAGCACATATGTCAATACTAAAGAACTATGTAGGAGTTGTAGACTTGTAGAGCCTCTGCTAGCTGAAGCGGATTACTCGAAACGGAAGCTCGTCTAACAAGAAATTGTATGAGCGGCGTTAACTGGTGCGGGCGCGTTCGTCAGATTAAAAAAAAGTGTGTAATTGAAGGGATGTTTACAAAAACAACATAACTACATTGAGCATAACTTTACAGGAGAGCGATAAAACTAAATTCCTTTTTAAATAATATTCATTAGAGCTTAATATTCAGAAGCCGTAAAGATATATAACCACTAAGTTAAGATTACCCGTTTATTTGTGTTTCCGCTCATTTCTTTTTTTGGAAAAAATAAAATGAGCCTTGCCACTTACGTTGTTTTTGTAAAATGTTGAGTAGTTACGTTGTTTTTGTGCAAAACATGATGAACATTTTTGGAAAAAGATTTTTTTTATTGAAAAAAAATCGTCGTATACGCTAATATTCCCCATTTTATAAGTCGATTTAGAATATGGTTTACTCTGAGTATTAATGCTGCACTTTTATTCGACACTTTTTAGTGCAGTTTAGTATGGGAAATAAAATATTTTAAATTTTTTTGCCAAACGGGAAAGTTTTTAGACAATTTTTTTTTCACATTCTGTAGCTCCTTTGATGACGAACAATATGACATCAAAAACTCAAATTTGGAAAAAATGCTAGTTATGTTGTTTTTGTAAACATTCCTTCAATTGGCCTTCTACAAACCAACTAAAGGTTTGTGTTTGCGTCACTTAGAATAAATGATCTCTGGGCACTTTCAACAGAACTTACTAAAGTCAATTTCCTAACTTAGTACTTTCCCTTGGATTATTCCTTATAAGTAAGTTTAATATCTTCCGCAGCTATAAAGTACATTTAGCGCCAGGTAGCAATCAGCGGAATCGTCCTAGCGTAACATAAACTCATTTGCTGTAGAGATTTCCTAGGTAAAGAGGTTTTGCGGCACTTCTATGAAGCTGAGAAACATTTGATTACATATTTTTACTAAGCGACCAATTAGTGTCTTATTTAGCAGATATGATATTTGAGGGGATCATTATTATCATCAGCCGACGTCCACTGCTGAAGATATAGGTATAGCCCGTCCACTTTTTAAGACCAATCAGTAATCACTATACACCCGATTATGTTGGCAACCAATTGCTAAATTTGTCTGTCCCCGGAAAACGTTCAAGAGGGAGGCCTAAGACTACCTGGACAAATGTGTTGCTGGCAGATATGGCTAAATGCAATGTTTCTGAAAACGATGTCAAGGATAGGGCGAAGTGGAGGAGAAAAATAAAGAAGGCTGACCCCACCACCATGTGGGATACATAGCCAGGAAGAGAGAGAGAGAGTAATCACTACATAAATAATATGGCGAACTGGGCCATACAAAAGTGGACACCTGGTAGCGGTCATCAGTGCCATAATCGCCACGCTTGGCAGGCGGGTTTAGAGGATACTGCTGCCTATTTGTAGGTGATGACAGGGGCTATTTAATAGACATAACCGGGTCACAGCCAGGACCCGGTTGAAGTCAAATACCAGGAAATATTAGGATGTAAATGTAAGGTGTCACGTAAGACCTAAACATAGTACGATTTTTTTAATTCTAGCAATCAAATTTAAAAAGTTATATACCTAATGGAAGGTACTTTTCGTTCAGAAATGAAACTCATTTCGCGGGAAATGAAACTTAGCGCAAGCTAAACGTTGTCAGCGTTTAACTTCTAGAATTGTTTCTACAACATTCTAAACTACTAAGGTAACAATTAAAAGTTTTCCGCTGTTTCTACGAATTGGATCTTGAATTTCCTCTGAGACTAGAGTTTTAAAATGCTGTATTTTTCTTGTAAATGTTTTCATATAACGTAGTTGTTAATTCTATATTTATAAACTTAAAAGTAGTTAATTAAAAGGGTATTGATGAAAAACCAAACTAACGCAGCCGATGGTGCATGTACGAGGGCAGTTCCGAAAGTTTTTAGTTGCTCCGGTTCTATTCATGCGATTTCAATAAAACTTACACCATTTTGAGGGATATTTCAATGACGCTTTAGGCGGTGTAAATTGGTTTTAGTGAAGATTTTAGATATTTGTATTATTTTGTTTTACTTAGACGTGTCGAACCTTACTTCAATGACCATGATACCGGTTTTTAAGACACTTTTTTAATAGATGCTATGAACATCATTCGCTTATAAAACTATTTTATTTTATAGGTACTAGTAATTGAAGATATTTCCGTTCTTTTTAAGTACAAATTACGTGATATCCTTTACTTTAATCATAAATGAGTAGGCATTGAAAAAAATCATAAACTCTAAACTGGAATTTCGAACATTGTAAAAATCATCATTTAATCAATAATCATTGTTATTCAAATATAATTTAAAAACGCAAAATGAACTTATTTATTTATCCCGGGTATATTTAAGCATGGCTTTCAAAGATTTTTATACAAAATATGCTTCAATGTGTCAATAATGGCCAATTTTTCCATACAATGTTAAATTTCATACAAAACAGCTTTTTGTAAAAAAAATATAATAAAAAACTATTCCCATTACATGCATAAATTTATTAACCATAATAAGTATTGAAATGTCCCTCACAATGATATAAATTTAATTTAAATCGCATGAATAGAACCGGAGCTACTAAAAACTTTCGGAACAGCCCTCGTATATGTAACATACATATACGACCAGTATAGGAGGTCATTTATTCCAGATGTTTTAACCGACTTCGATTCGACATTCGGTTCTCCACTGTTTATTTAATTTTTTGTGTGTATTTTACTCGATACTCTCGAGAAACATTAACAAATGGTCAATATTTTTAATCGAAGGGGTATATGTATATCTCCGAGAGCTGGTCCCGTTGGCACTAAGTGAGGATCTGATGATGGGATCATGGAAAAACTGGTAGAAGTCCGTTTTAATTTGTTTAAATGTCTAACCTTTTAGCGATTAATATCAGAATTTTAAACTACCTCCCAGAAAAAAACTGTAAGCCAGAGAGACGCATGAAATACCTAAAAGATGCAATAAAAAGGCTTTTATACCTGTCATTATAGTATTGATAAAAACTGCAC
>JALPQI010015234.1:0-25571 GCA_025490895.1 Thaumatotibia leucotreta
GGGCAGAGAATATTTGATGGCGAGTATAATGGAGATTGGAATAAAAACAAACGACGATTTACGGAGCTCTTCTTGCTTCCTGAAATAAAATGGTTTATTCATGACGTGTCCAACAATTTTGCTTACGACTATGTTCTTTGAATAAGTACCGTTTTCATCGCTTATACTTACAGGGGGTGGCCAAAAATAAGCATACCCGTAGGTAGTGAGATTGGGACTCAGAAATGGCCCCTAGGAGGGTTGTTTGGGAATTAATTCTAGTTTCGGAAGTAGATGATTAAATGAGTAATTATTGAATCAACCATAGAGTCATGTCCATATTATTGCGAACAATGACGCACATTTTTCCGATCTCTGTTAATAATAAAGAAAAATTGACAAAGCTAAAAAGAAGATTCGGACTGATGCTTATTTAGGAGTTGAAATTGTGGACCATAGTTGCAGTATTGGATCATTGTTGGGTGGTTTCACGGTAGTGGTTATCTTCCCCCGTAGTCAGTCTTACCCCACCTTAGGGAACATACCCATACTACGTCACCTGTTTAGGGGGGGAGGGGGTCCGTCAAAGTACCACTCTTGGTCATAGACTAGTGCTATTTGGAGGATTATTTTGTAATAATGTAATTTAAATAGGACTCACACGCCACCGTTTTTACCATCACTACAATTTTTACAATTTGTACTATTCTACAATTAAAATTTACTATTTAACCTACGCCTGCACTCTCTCCTCACTCAAACTAGGGGGGGTTGTCCAAAACGCTTAAAAAAGGGTCACGTAGTATGGGTATGTTCCCTTACCTTGTATTTCGGCTGACAACCAAAACTTACTATAAAAACTGTCAATACTCTTAGCAACCTCGTCGGCATTGAATCAGAACGGAGATACGAGCTTTACTTCAAGTAGGTATTTGTTAATTAGCGAGTTTTGGTTTTAAAACAACTATGTTATATTATAATATTTATATTTAATATAAACTTAAACAATTACAGTTATCACATGAAATATGAGCTCTGAAGATAAAGGGACTGTGATAGTTTATAATGCAACTTATTTAAAATATGCAGATTTTAGTACTTTTCATCACACTTGCTGTCTAAGCGCGCCATTGCTTGCGTGTGCAGCGGGAGTAATAGAAAATTGAAATTCCCTAAGGAGTAATAAAAAAGGACAGCTAAAATATATTTAGGGTGAAACACGCCCTAAGCCCTTAAATTGGCAATATTCGTAACAATGAACATAGTCTTCGACCCACTATTTGTATTTTTTTAAAAACAGGATTGTCTGCTGTACACAATGGCGACGAGGAGACTGGAACGCAGGTTTTTTTTTTAAATTTGCCTATTTAAGATTTTTTTTATTTGGCTTAAATATAAAACAGCAGTTTCGTAAAAATCTATCTTGAAATAGTTTTTTTACGTTATTTAGTTGATAAGTAGATAAATACATTGCTGGTCAAGAAACACTACAACATCTATTATGTTTAGCTTAAAATTGTAGTTTGGTTAATCATGCTAATATTATAAATGCGAAAGTTTGTAAGTATGGATGTTTGTTAGGTACTCTTTTCTGTAAAACTACTGAATCCATTTGAATGAAACCTTACTATAATACAGAGTGCACAGGAGCATTGCGAGAGATTATGACATTTATGACCATTCATTCAGGACTTCCAAATAAACAAAAAAAAGACACATAATGTGAAAGGTCACCAATTTAAAAAAAATACTTTTTAACATTGCCAGTGTCAAATCATAGCGAAAATGAGTCGATGGTTTATTTTTCTTTTTCAGGCAAATGGTAGGTATATAAATTGTACATTTTTGAAAATAAAATTTAAAATAAATTGTATGGTAATATTAAGCACATATATATATTGTGGTAGCATGGTAATCAAAAAGAAATTTTATAACAAATTACGACGAAAAACTTGTTTCGAAAAAAGTTTCATTATCTCTGAAACAAAGCCAAAACCAGGCAATTTTATTTAACATTTAAAACTCTAAATATGGTTAGGAATACACCTTTAAAATCTCTTGCCATGCTCGCGAGCACCCTGTATAATTATGTTATATGTACATATCAGAATAACACACAGGCTACAATTTATAAAGATATTGTGTGAATTGTTGAAATTGTGTCATACGAAGTCACTGGCATAGGTAGTATACAATGTAGTTATATGCTAATAAAGTATTTTATCTTAATTTTATTATAAAACATTTGCAACAGCCCCTTTTAACATATACATGCATTAAATGCAAAAAATTTAGGCCAATATCTAACATTAAAGTCATAGTGTTGTATTTTCCTGCTTCTAAGATCAAAAGCGCTCAAAGATGCACTGTGTCAATGACGGATCTACGGCCCGTAACGGTGCTCTTGTCACATTTGTCATCATAGTAAATTTTGCCTTTATCAACAGGTTGGCAAGTTGGAACACGTATTTTTTAAATACATTTTGCATTTTTACCTCCTTTTAGCTTCAAGCAGCCCAAAAGTTTATTTAATTTTTTAAAATTATTATAATTATTGGCACGACTTCACTAAAAAAGTGCACTTTACAAAAAAAAAATCATCATCATCAGCCCCTGTACTTGACAGTTGACTTTTCAACTATTAGCGTCACAATTACAATTATTTTTGATTGCAATAGCAGGCATATAATTGCATACCCTTCCATCTAAGGACGATCCAAAATCGAGCTACTCGTGTCGTTAAAATTTAAACTATACATTAGACGTTCAAGGTTTGATAGCACATTTTTGAGTTACAGACGAAAGGATTTATATCCTTATATTTATATATGAGCGGTTTAGTGAAAACATTTCACTTTGTCACTTGCCAAAAGGGCGGTCATACGTTTAATTATTTTATAGTACAAGGCAATTCTTATGACAGTTATGACAAGTGGCAATATACAGGGTGTAATCGTTAAGTGTATTAATGCAATTTTACTCGTTGGGTAACGCACTTTCCATATCAGTTGGAAGTTTTCTGATATCTGTTATATTTACGGAATTATGGCCTGGCCACACTTAACGATTACACCCTGTATAACGTTTTTACTAGTGCTCACAAAAGTCTATACATTTCTACATAATTATTTTAAGTCTAAAACGTCATCAGTAAGTGTATTACATTGTTGCTTAGGACAGTTAATAACAGAATAATTACTTGTCAATAGTCTAGCTAAAAATGATTTTTGGAACGGACTCGCTAATTCATAAATTTCTCCTAATTTAGCAAGCCGATATGTTTGTCTCTTTCAGTCTTATTAATATGTCTATAAGACAGAAAGGGACAAATAATACTTATCTTATCAGTTTGCTAATCGACTCTCTAAGAAGTCTCACCGACTTTTAACACGTTCGCCCCTGTACTATTTAACTCAGTGCTGACATTATGTCGATCGAAATTGTCTTATAGAACTCCTATGCCAATGACACGCATGTGTGACCGAATAGATACTCCTATGCCGGCGACACAACACTTGTGTCAAAAATGATCGCATTTGTGACACTGGTATGGGAGTAAGATGTTAATTTGTGCTGATGGTATAGCCTCGTAAGGCGCATTCTATTGAAGATATTGAAGATAAGTGAAATAACAACCCAGTATCCTAAAAAATCGTCATTTTTTTTTTGTTTTGGGAAATAAAATTCAAATTTCTTTGAAAATTATGACGTCATGGGTCTTTATGGGTAAAATTTGTTGTCCTAAAAATAGGACGTTGGGCCTTACGAGGATAGGAATAAAGTTATTTTGATCACGTATGTGCGTCATTGGCTTAGGATTTAGATTTTGTTGGTCACAGACGTTGTGTCAACGGGGTCAAATGTGTTAAGGAGACAAATTACCAGATATCGGAAATTTCGGGTTCATTTTCAGGTGTCATAGGGACTTCTCATTTATCGACATCCAATATTTATAATCTATCGATATTTTGTATAACACATTAAAGTAGATTAAGTAAAGTAGAGATAAACAACAGGCGGTCTAGTAGCTAAAGAACGATCTCTTTAAAAAACTTTGGATAACACTATTATTTTTGGATAACACGATTATTTTCGCGTACCTATATCGTTGGTTGACAGCCAAAACTCAGTGTAAAATCTGTCACTACTCTTAGCAACCTCGTATGTCAGTACTGAATCAGAACTTAGATACGAGCTTTATTGCAAGTAGGTAGGGTAGTTTAGGTAGTTTTCGGCCAGATAAATTTAGTTCTCGGCCATCCAACGCTTCATATTTTTTAGTATGAAAAAGGCCGAGAACCAAGGTGGCCAGTGATACCCTATTTGTTACTTAGAGAGTTTTGGCTTTCATTCGACGATATGTGAGTATTTTATTCCGATGTTTCGAAATATAATCCACGTGTTATAATCCGATAAAAGTTGAAATAAAACTATGAAAACGGATAAACTCGTGTATATTAACTAAACTTCAACGCGACGTTTCGAACACTTTACAGGGTTCGCGGTCTGCGGGCGACTGACCGAACCGTCGGGATGAAGTTAAAGTTAGTTAATATACGCGAGTTTATCCGTTTTTATAGTTTTATTTCATGTTAATCCTCGCGGTAACCATCACAATTAAATAAATCGGTAAGTTTACATCGAGGATCCCGTATTTTAGCAATAAAACTGCGTTTTTATCTCTACTTCAATATATTGCATTATACAAAATATCGATACATTATTGGAAGTCGATAAATGAGAAGTCCCTATGACATCTGAAAAATGTCTTTACATCGAGGGGCCGCACATAGTGTGCCACTAAGAGGGATAGACATAGTCACTTACTACTAAGACGAAAGTGCCACACAGGCACTTAGTGACGTATTCAACGCATTTGTCTGGCACTTACATTTAGCATCTAATGCACACACACACAAAAAATAGTGGCACAGTGATAAGGACGGACGATTATCGTTCCTTTTCACTTCCACTAGTAAAAAGTTTCATAAGACCATCCCTTTCGTTCTTGCTATTATTATAACGTTGTCAAATCCATATTAATCCTACATTCATGCTTTACATTTACTTTTACAAGGGCGATTGCAAGTTACAATACTTCTAACATTATTAGTACGACTTAAACCAGGATATTTATCACGTAAATCGCAATTATTGAGCACCCGATATTTTGGCTCTATTGCAAATACCAAGGAGTAACGGAGTAATATTTTCTTCGGTATCCGCAGACCACGAACCCTGTAAAGTGTTCGAAACGTCGGAATGTAGTTAAGATTAGTTAATATACGCGAGTTTATCCGTTTTCATAGTTTTATTTCATGAGTAACGGAGTAGTAAAGATGGCATTTGCAACAGCGGCCCTACCGCCAAAACCGAAATTCGTAAATTTCGAGAATTAGTCTCTCTCATTCTAATGACGTCTTCGTTTGAGTGACAGAGAAAAATCCTCGAAATTTACGAATTTCGATTTTGCGGTATTAGGCCAGTGCCGAAATATCGGGTGCTTCATAATTGCAATTTACATGATAAAAATCCCGTTTTAACCTCCTGCCGCCCAGACAATAAAATCCGCCAGTGAATTAATAGTGTAGGAAATAGAATAGAATGTCTTTTGTTTATGGAGACCTTTTAACCGATTCGTTGCGTGTTCCACTTTCAAAAACTTTTATCTATACAATATTTTTTTCATGATACGCCATAGAATATGATGACACGCCTATCGTGTCATACGCCATTCGTTAAAAACATTCATGACACGCCTGGCGTGTCATCCGCACTGAAACGGTTAATAGGTCTCTGGGCGGCAGGATGTTAAGTCAAACTAATAATGCAAATGTTCATTAGGCTTAGCACAGGATTAGTGCGACAATATGTCGCTGCGAGATAGACTATCCATCCCTCTTTTATTCATATAGTTAGTAGAAGATGGAAAATCTATCTAGCGGCGACATATTGACATACCAATCATGTGCTAAGCTAGCTTAAAAGGGTCATTTGAAGTAAATATGTACCTTTTAATTTTTATATGCGATCATGGACTGTAATACACCATTTTACTCCGCATCGTGCGTACTTTTCAGTTATGAAACAAAAACAGTATGTCTCTAATATCACGAAAATAAGAATGTAAATTGAGATTTCTCACTTTAGTTACTCCCATACTAAACGTATGAAAAATTCTGTAACGAATTTGATTTTTTTTATCAGTTTCGTTACATTTCGTTTCATACATTTAGTATGGGAGTAACTAAACTGACTAATCTCAATTTACATCCTTATTTCGTGACATTAGAGACATACTTTTTTTGTTTTATAACTGAAAAGTACGCACGATGCCGAGTAAAATGGTGTATTACCATGATCGCATATAAAAATTAAAAGGTACACTTTTACTGCAAATGAACCAAAAACGTATACTTCTGACATTTTCCACTATTAATATGATTACTGTGTCTCATACCTTTTCAGATATTTCTTAATATAATTCGAAGTTTCCGGATTAATAGGCGGTGGGGTCATCACAAGAGCGCAGGATCCCGCCACATCGTTCACTTTTACCGATGTCTCGTTTTGACGCCATATTACTTTGGGCTTTTCTTCTGTGTTCCCGGTGAATTCTTCTACGTTTAAGACGTCTGCTTGACCGCACATTGCGCGGGTGAAGAATAGTAGACGGTTCCCTGAAAAAGGGAAGATGAAATTAGAATGAAGTACAGGTTTTTAAAGTTTTTTAGGAAAATCAAATTAAATTATTTATTTTTTACTAAATGACCCTTCATTTAGTAAAAAATAAACAGACATCGGATTCCGTGGGGCGAAACTTCTTGACAGCTAGGGATTTCCTCCATCGATAAACTCGTTTATCGATACTAGTTCTATATACTAGTGACCGCCCCCAACATTGTGTGTTTTTTGTAACTATTGATCACTTTATGAAATTTTGTTATGCTACTATAACCTCCACAGAAATTGAAGTCTTCTAGACACCTGAAATGGATTTTTCAGCCAAGACGGAAACGCTTAACTCCCGAATATATGGAAAAAATTCTGGTGGTTTACTTTAACAATAATAGATCGAACAGTCATGAAAAAAAAATTGTGACGAATAAATTTTTAAAAATGTTTTCAAAAAAGAAGAAGGAAATTTAACTGCTATTTTATTATATACCTAGGTAATACTCTTTTAATAAAAAAATATTTTAAAAGCAAACCTTTGTGTGTTCATTTGTATTTAGAACAAGGTATCGATATAGGAAGTCCCTAGCTGTCAAGATTTTTCGCCCCACGGAATCCGATGTGTGAAAATAAATAACATGTCAAGCCAATTCAAATTTACCGCGCTAGGACGTCGGTTACGAGAGAGGGGTCACGACCCCCGTTAGTCAAATAGTAGGGGGGGCGAACGTGTTAAGGAACGTGAAGAACAATATTTCATTGCATGTTTGAGAAAAATATATTTCTTCCATAGTTCACAAATAGAAGTGTATATTTTTACTTGTCATTAAAATTGACGCCTTGGTTTTTATAACCAATATTTCTATCTGTTATAATTTTAAAAACGGAGGTATATATTCTCACCTAAGCTGCAAATAGTAGCCGGCGGGTTAATGAACTGCGTGACCATGTACATTTTGCTGTCGACCCCGGGCCGGAACCGGTACAGATGGCTGAAGAAGCTCTGCGTGCAGTAGATGTAGCCCTTGAAGGAGACCATACCGTTCGCCCGGATCTGGGTACCCACCACGACTGTCCAGCGATCTAAGAAAAAAAACTTAAATAAACCTCAAAGACTATATTACTTACTACTGATGTCATATTTAAATAGCTTTACTGGGGTTATTCCCACCTGTTACCACCAACTTGACACCAGTGGTAACAACTGGGAATTTTTTTCCCACCTGTTACCACCAGAGTAGTTGGTGGTAACTACTGGGAAAAAGAATTCCCAGTAGTTACCACCAATCACTTTAGTGGTAACTACTGGGAAAAATAAATCTCAGTTGTTACCACCAAGTACTTTACTAGTAATGTGCTTGTTTTTAATAGAATATACACAAAATACTTTGCCAGTTATTAATAAGGAGCTAATTTTATGAATATTACTTTATTTATAAAATATATTATTAACCATCGAATTTTACTAAAAATGAATACATTTAGAAAATATTTTTTAAACTTTTTTTTAAAATATGTTGTCAGTATTACCTACTCTGAATCTGAACCAAAAATATTAAGAACTACTCACTTGATTATCACAGGGGCAGGTAAAAAGGGATGACGGGTGACCGGCTCGTAAAAGGGATAACTTTCATTTTTCATCGTGTTGTTTTAACTGATTACGAATCTCAATCCTTTTTTAAGAATATTATAACTACTACAAGGTTTAAGGTACTTACACGAAAAATGAAATATTGAAATATACTTGTTTTGAATAAAAAATCAGTGTAATTCGTTTTTATTTGTAGTATAACATTTTATAATAATTATAGTCTCTGGAAATTGTTACCATTGTATAACAAAATTTATGGCTACTAGGTATCCTATTGCAATAGGACTACTAAATATTAACTTAGTGGTAACTACTGGGAAAAAGAATTCCCAGTAGTTACCACCAATTAGTTTAGTGGTAACAGTTGGGAATTTTAATTCCCAGTTGTTCCCAGTGGTAACAGGTGGGAAAAAAATTCCCAGTTGTTACCACTGGTGTCAAGTTGGTGGTAACAGGTGGGAATAACCCGAAAAATGCATGTTTGTATAGTTTAAGTATCATAAAACATATGCATAAAACCAGCGTGACTCAGGCGACCGTAACTATGGTAATGGGTCAAAATTCTTTTCGTCGTCTTATTTCGTGTCCCTAAAAAACGTGACGGAGTTGTGATTTTTGTATGAGATGTTATCTTGTTTTTAATTTTTCATGTATGGATAAAAATTTTGCGTGAAAAAGAAATACAACTGCACCGGATTTTTTTATATACCTACTGAGTCGAAACAGCAACTAAAAACGTGACATAGTGGTATGAAACAAGACAACGAAAATAATTTTGACACTAATAACAGTCAGAAAAAAGTTGATTCACCCTTATACATACCAGTCTCTCCCAAGTCCTCATACTTGTATATAGTGTTATGCCCTGCCGCAAACACTTGGCCGTTATGCACGCACACCGCAGGATTTTGTATGGCGTCCGGCAAATTTGCTATCGTCCTGTATGACCGCTGTTTCAAGTCATAGATTATTGTTGTGTCCAGTGTTACCCTGCAAAGTAATAACCATTGAATTTAGACTTTCGTTGACATAACTATAATACAATTAAACAAATAAACACTGAGTTTTGTCGCTACCCGCGGCATGTTTCAGGGAGCCTAGGTCTCCATTATCAAGCACTAAGCCCGCGTTCACGCCTCGCGACTCGACGACTAAGTTTTCGAAGAAAAACCCCATATATAGAGCGATCCTCGTCATAGTAACAAATCATCAGTAGGGTGGTTCTTATTTTTGCAATTTTGTAGGATGTTCGAACCAATAAAGGAGCTCTTTGCTCTCCAGATTGCAACTTTCTATGGGACACCCTCTCATGTTGTTATTTGAGAAGTAAACCACATTTGTTTTTTTTATAAACAAAAATTAGGGGTCGCTACGAAAGTACGAATTTCAAGAAAAGCAAAATCATTAGTCGTTTTTTTATTACTTCGGTAGCGACCCCTAATTTTTGTTTATAATAATTGAAAAAAAAAACAAATATGGTTTGTTTATCAAATAACAAAATGAGAGGGTGTCCCATAGAAAGTTGCAATCGGGAGAGCAAAGAGCTCCTAGATTGGTTCGAATAAGTACCACCCTAATCATCAGATTGCCGAGATATATTGAATGAGAAATGTTTTGTTTCTGTTGGTAGGCACATTTCTGCCCATGGTCCTTTCGTTTATATTTTGTAAAGCTACCTGGAAAATTCCAAAGGACTGTCCCCAGTTAAACGCTGACGATTTGTACGGCAGCCATTTCAGTGTCGATTGCAAATAAATTGTACATAATTAAATGCCTTTAGGCACTGGTCTCACCGCGAGCTATAGTTGAATTATCGAGAAGATGGAATTGCATATGTAGTAGTATCACGTATTTACAATGATCGCGTATACAAATTATCGACTGATGTATTGGCATTATTCGACTAATAGTAAACCTAATTGTAAAGACACAAGGTTCACTTTAAAAGTGTTGCTTTAGTAACACCACTACAAATGCAATTCCATCTTCTCGATAATTCAACTATACAGGTAAATTCACTAAAGCTGGCACGAATAGAATGAATGAAATGAATAACATCTATTATTGTGTGTATGCGGTCGTCCTATATCAACCTGTATCTACTGTCATTAAGACATCCACACATAGATAATTTCTGTCACTTACTCGATCCATTGGTGCCAGCTTTCGTGAACTTACCTGTACTAAGCTATGAACTATCGGCTAGTAGCTAAGACCAGTGCCTTAATGAAAACAAAATTATTATTTCGATCGGTATAGCATTAGCACTTAGTGAAACAATACCGGAGGCGAACGTGTTAACACAATATTGTGTCGCCGGCATAGGAGTACAATCTTTCTAATCACACATGCGTGTCACTGGCATAGGAGTTCTATAAGATAATTTCGATCGGTATAGCATTAGCACTTAGTGAAACAGTACCGGGGCGAACGTGTAAGCAAAAACATGGTACCTAATTTACATTATTAGTATGATTTAAAAGCGGTATTTATAACGGACATTTGTATTAAGGTGCGTTCAAACTAAAAGAGCATTCGCTATTCTAACCTCCCACTCTACGAAATTCGATCGGTACCCAAAACGTGATTTGTTGATTTCATAGAACGGGCGCTAGAACAGCGAATGCTCTTTTGGTTTAAACGCACCTTTACTCTTTGAACATGGCATTTGCAACAGAGTCGTAATTATCTGGTGTTCGAAAATGCAATTTCATATGGTAAATGCCCTGTTTTAAATCAAACTGATATAATCTATATCGTTTTAGGATACATTCATTTATTTTCATGCATAATAAATAATTATATTGTAAAAGGTTCTTTAGAGTTACACATCAGGCCCCTATACCACAAAACTTAACAAGCGTACAATTCTACAAAATTGTCAACTTTTTGTATGGGAAAATTCCCATACAAAAAGTTGACAATTTTGTAGAATTGTACGCTTGTAAAGTTTTGTGGTATAGGCAACAGATAGTATAATGATAACATTGACAACACGTATCAAAACATAGGTTAGGTAGTCATACATAATAAATGGAGTTTAAGGTCCCAGGTTCATCTCCCAGTAAAATGTTTATTTCAAGAATATTTCACTCGGTCATGAATTAATTTAACAAAAGTTTTAAGCTAACATGGTCAGTTTAATTATTATTGAGTGCCCGATACTTTGGCAATATTGCAAATCGTCAGGGATAGTGCAATATGGCGTAACTACCAAAGCAGATAGAGTTCAAATATCAAACAATTAACACTCAAATTGAACCTAATTGAATTTTTTAGTTACGCGGAATACCACGTGCAATAGGACTATCCCCGACGAAATGCCATCTTCACGCCAACTCAGTTTAAATATCGGGTGCTCAATAATTGCAATTTACATGGTTGAATACCTATCCCGTTTAAGTCATACTAATAATATAATAAATATTTCAAAAACACCAAAAGTCGCCTAACCCTATGGGTGCGGCTCCACTGAGTCGGAGAGGAGCGGAGATCTGCAAAATTGGCCAATGAAATGAGACCTCATCACAGTGTTTCGAATTTTGAATTTGAAGAATGTAATTGGTCAATTTTGCACATCTCCGCTCCTCTCCGCCTCAATGGAGGTGCAGCCTAAAAACATGCAAGCGGGCTTTAGACAATTAACTTTATTTATAATCCTGAAGAATTACGCATTGAAATTAACGGAAATAAAAAACACAGAGTAGTAATGTTAAAGATGTTGATAACGCTCATTTTGACGGTGTTTCTATGCGTTTTTTACGCGTTTTTATTGTCATTACCATCACCACTTTATTTTCCGTTTTATAAAAGCAAACGAGACTATTATGCCAGAATAGCAGACAAACATGCGTCTGCTACAAGATAACCGAAAATGACTCCACTATCTTTACGCAGTTCGTCAATAATTTGGGAATGGTAATGACTTGATTTGTGCGACGGAATAATCGCATAGAACTACCCTTGAGGCTTGTAAACTCGAACCCTTAAGACTCCAGCGACTAAAAGACTCGACTTTACTTAGTCCAGAAAATTGGCTTATAGGCGTATGAATGTTTTTAAGTCGATAACGCTGGGGAGTATTTAGGGTCCAGTCTTTAAACCTCGCAATATTGGCGTTTTACACAGCACTACAGTGCTTGGCCGCTATAAAGTCAATCCTGACAGCTGTCAGTTCCATATATTATCTGTCAACAATGTCAGTTTTTGACACATAATGTATTGAAATGACAGGTGTCAGGATTGACTTCAATACGGCAGAGTACTGTAATGTATCTAATGTTTATCGGTTGCTTGCAATATACAAGGAGGCCAGAAGGAAGTTATGGACTTCAGCAACGCGAAATGGGATGAATGAGCATATGAAATGCTCGACAGCCCGCTCGATTTCGACCGAGAGTCCCTTCAAAATGAGTCAAACTCAAAATAATGCTATGAGTCTTTCGGGTGGACATTTTAAAAGTTAAGGGCCATGAGAGTTAATTTTCTTATTAAATCCTTATTGTCATTTAAAGGCACTCCTTTCCTATTGAATTGTATGATACAAGTCACGACTACACTCCTACCAGTTGCTTAGTATTGGCCACAGGAAAGAGGGGCTACACACAGTACAGTTCAGCTGAACACGCACTTTTTCTTTCCTGTGGTCGATAATTAACAGCCTGTGGACAGGCAGTAATGATTTTTATCGTACAACCCAATGAAAAAGGAGTACGTCTTAATGAAGATGGCTTTCATAAGAAAATCAAGCTTAATAGGCCTTAACTTTTAGATTGTCCACCGGAAAGACTCCGAACATGGGTTTGCGTTTGACCCAAATCCAAAACATAACAACATACTTGCATAAAGAAACTGAAGCCGCGCTAAGACGATGGCGACGCGACCGCGTTGCGTTTGCGACGCGACGGCGATTTACGACAGACCATATTGGCGTGAAGATCGAGGCATTCCCTTTAAACAATAAGACCAGTTGATGGTTTTGGTTATTTTTTGATCGCGGATAGGAAAGAAAGTTAAGAAATCCGTGAAGGTCAAGGATATCTTGGATCCAATTAATTATGACATTTATATAGGTTATTTAGTTTACGCATTCGATAAAGCTGAATGATAAAAATTGTTTTATTTTTATTTTTTCACCAGACGTGACAACCAGATTATTTAGCAGTTTATTTTTTATACGGTAAGCACATCTGTTACGACATTGTGGGATTATAGAGTGTACGTAGTGATGTGCCGCGGGAATATGCCCGGGAATGGGAATATTCCCAACGGGAATATTCCCGGGAATATTTCCATGTTTCCGGGAATATTCCCCTGACATGGGAATATTGAAATATTGTTTCCTGTTTAAAATCTTAATAGAATTTAATTGTAATTCAAAGTAAACGGTAGAAACGAGGTTTACCAAAAACTGCATAATTAGGGTTCAGTAGTTTATTTCCTATCTAATTGAATTTTATATTTACTTGAGATATTTTTCATCATTAAGTGTTTGTTTTCTTTTAAATTCCATTTTTTACGGAACGCATGTTCTTAATTAGGTAATAAAATATAACATAAGTATGTTTTTTCTCTCATTTTTTCAATAATATTAGACGTTTCATTTGCTTTTAAAAGTAATAGCATGACGACCACGTGGTGCACTACAGATGTTAGTGTATAAAGTCTTTCTTACCTTTGTAATTTGTATTTTTTCGAAAACGCCCGAGTGCGTCATAGTATGCTATCTCACTCATGCATGTGGATCAGTGTACATAGTAAGCATGACACGATCGGGCGTTTCCGTAAAAATACGAAGATAGATAAGGCATTATTCACTATATCTTCAATTCTGCAGTCTTCTTATGGATCTAGTGCAGTGAATACGTTCGTATGTGAGCTTAAATCATGAAGCCAAAGAGCAAAGTTTTTGAACATTTCAGCGCGCGAACTGTTAACAATAAAGTATTATTGTTGCAATTATTGCAATGCTGTGTATTCGTACAAAAATGCCACAAGATTCGCCTACCACTTAGCTAAATGCTCTAAAACACCATGTGAAGTGAAGTGCAGTGTTTTTTTAAAGAACATAGAAAAAACAAATCAAATAGTGGCTCAAGTGAAACGAATGATGTACCCGGTTGTTCGACGTTGCCACTCGCCACCTACTCAATATCGAGAGCCGAGCCA
The DNA here is from genome assembly GCA_025490895.1 of Thaumatotibia leucotreta. NCBI lineage: Eukaryota > Metazoa > Arthropoda > Insecta > Lepidoptera > Tortricidae > Thaumatotibia > Thaumatotibia leucotreta. The sequence goes on from JALPQI010015234.1 coordinate 14,417, forward strand.
AAATGTAATCACAGCAGAAATACCAAATACATCGATGAGCAGTATGAGCACGGAATAAATTGAACTGTGATGATTAGTTAATATTGCTTCCTATAATTTTTACGATTTTTTACTTTATGTGCATGCCACGATTTTTTCCTTTATTTGGTATTTTATCTTTTTTTTTACAAGTATAAATTTAATTGTACTTAAAACTAAACCTGTAATAATTTGTAACGTTTTTGCGTAATAAAGATATACTCTCTTAAAATGTGTATTATTTTAACCAAGGGAATATTTCCAGTAACATTGGGAATATTCCCGGGAACAATGGGAATATGCCCGGGCGTATTGGGAATTTACTATACTATGTAAGTTACTCCGTTTATTATCCAATTACAAGGTTTAAGATTTACATTTTAGCGTAATTCCGAAAAATTAAGTTTGTATAAATACACAATTTCAATATTCCCCTATATTCCCTTTGGGTGGGCATATTTCCGGGAACGTTTCCGGGCATATTCCCTCGTAGGGAATATTCCCGGGAACGGCACATCACTAAGTGTACGGCACGGGCCTCACCGCGAGCTACTAAGCTATGAACTATCAGCTATAAACACGGACAAAAGATAAGTACCCCCGTATAAATAAAAGAGACACGGCGATACTCGCCCAGCTATCAGTTATCACCGGGCACTGGTAACTCTGGTCTAAAAGCCATATTATCACTCGAACAATTTTTCCTCATTTCGTTCGGGAAAATAACTATCGCGTGGTGATATGGCCTGTTTTGGACACTTTTCAAATAATGTTACGTAGCTGTGTTGGCTTACTAGTGCGGCTTCAGCCTAAGGCTAGATAGGTTTCATAGAAATTCGCGCTGCTGAATGCTAACCCTCTATCACATCCATGCGAATCCGCCTGTGGCGACGGCACTGTCTCCGCTAGGGATTGCAATCCAGCAGTGTTTTCAATCCAGCTGCATTTTTGCTGGATCGGCGTCAATCCAGCTGGATCCAGCGCGGATCCAGCAGGTAGGAAAAATACCAAAAAAAACGACTTTTTGCAATAAAACAGCTTAATTTTTAGTAATAATATTTAATATAATGAAAGGGAGGATAATAACGCGCAATTTTGTGCGCATAATATATTAAAAAACACGACTGCCGTTTTATGCGAACTAAAAAGTAGGTAACAAATAATTCCTTTTTCTGGTTAATTATTGTGAGCGTATCTACATATAGGCGCTTGTCTTATTACTATATTTTCTTTCGATTGCAGTCGAGGAACCGTAATATTTATATTTTCCGTAGAATTGGATAGAATTTCAAAAACCGACTCCGCAAAGGGCTGAAGCTTCTGAAAACTCGCGCTACCTTAGCCCCGTCACCCCAAGTGAAGTTTTCAAACGAATTAAATGTCTCAAAAATAAAAGATGTTTTGGCCAAGAAGAGTCACCACCCTATTTACTTATTTAGTAAAAAAAATGCGCTGAAGAGGTAACCCCTTCTTTGACTAACCAGTCTTTTACAGAAAGAACAGTCCCAGATCTCCTTAAAATGTCCGTTATTAAACCTGTAGGTATATAAAAAAGGCAATCAAAATTAATGTAATAATTACCGCCCCATAGCGCTTCTACCAACGTTTACCAAAAATTTTTAACCGCTATGTCAACCCGATCCGATCCCGATATTCCTTTTGGGAAAAGTTCAAAATATTTAACTATTCGCAAAACGGTTTCCAAAATGGTCGCTCAACATCATCACCAGTTTTCAAGTACATTAACGAAGTTTTAAACCCAATAAATCACAGAAAATATGCTACTGGTATGTTGCTAGATATGAGCAAAGCTTATGATTGTGTTTTATATGACATTTTATTGCAAAAATTATTTGGAATAGGTATTAGAGGTTCAGCTCACAATTGTTTCATATCATACCTTACAGGTCGTATGTACGGTCGGGGAAATTGAATGTTGAGCAGTTTATGGCTCACTTTACATTGGACGTGCATAGTACATACAACACGACTAAATTAACTTAAACCGCAAAGTGCTAAACATTCAATTTCCTCGACTGTACATAATGCGTTGAAATAGAATATCACAACTACATCACAGATACCATACAAATATTTCAATCAGATAAAACGAATATTACTCGATCAATACCCCAATGCAGTGTTCTCAGTTGTGTTTTATTTTTAATCTATATTAATGATCTGCCTAAATATATAGAAAAATTTAGTACTTTTAATATTATATTTATAAATTTTGCTGACGACATAATCTGTAATAATACCTTGCCACAATTAGTAAGATTTAAATAATAGCTTAAATACAACCACTCAAAATATCGTAACCTGGTTGGATGATCACAATTTAAAGCTTAATTTCAATAAAACCAAACTCATGCAATTTACACCCTACCCAACCAAAACCGTAGCATAAACATAGATTTCTCATTCCGAAGCACTACAATAGAATCTGTCCACTCTTTCCCACTTATAGACACACATTTTTTCAATCATAAATCGGAAGGAGCATACGTTTTAGCACCGGCCGGGCCGCCAAAGACTAAGCGCGGGATCGCGGAACCGTTTCAAACACGACGTAAAATAAGTTTTTGTAAAGTTTATCATGCATTTTTTTGGAGAATTTTATTTGCGGATCCGCAGCGCTGGATCCAGCACTGGCTGCTGGATCCAGCAGACCCCAAAATGCGCTGGATCCAGCTGGATTGCTGGATGCTGGATCCAGCAATTGCAATCCCTAGTCTCCGCTGATCATCAGATCAGATCCGCCAGTGCGACATCCTCCTTAAGGTCTTTGCACATAATAACAACTCAACAGAGACTCGATTCTATGCCAAATATGAAATTTAAGCCCCATGTCATATGTTCCGTGTGGAAATGGCAGTAAGAATACTTGTCACTTCCCCAACACCTATGGTCGTAGAGTCGACTAAGGGTTGAAGTGTCACGGACCATGATTTGATAAAAGATTTGTACAAGTAAATTGCACATTCATCTAAACATTCATTTACACCATCAGCGTTATGTTTGTATAAAGTTTCGCAACCAGCCTATTAATTGTTCATTATTATCATCAAATTAATCACGTTCGCTATTCTATCAGTGTGCACACCTATCAAGTTAAATAAATCAATTTTATCTCATAAAATTGTCTTTCGTGTTCAAAAATACTATAAACAAGTCTATCAAGTAAATGTGAGAGTTAGCAAGTACTCTTACATTAAATGGTCCTTCGAACTCGTTTTTTTTTGTGTTCATTTCGTTTATTTGCGTTTTGACTTGGTCGGCTTCCCAGAAGAGGGTTCCACCGGCTGGGTTGAAAAAGCAAATAGAGTGGAGCGCAGCACAAAGATCTCTGAACCAGCAAGCAGCTATCAAGTCAGCAAGCAGTTATCAAGTCAGCAAGCAGTTATCAAGTCAGCAAGCAAGACAACAAGGTCAAGAATAGAGCAGCAAGGCTTAACTACGTACGCGAACAATCAAGTAACAAATCAAGCAAGTATAAAGTGAACACGACATCATATCAAGAAAGGCATCAAGTTAACGCCGTTTATCAAGCAAGATTTTTAATTTTTTTAACAGTCAATCAAGAATAAGAGGCTATAATATGGAGAATCTGCATCAAAATCAGATTCGTCTACGAAACTCAATCAATCAAGTGAAAGTTAACTTCAAGAAAGATGGACGAGATCGTAAGACTCCGGAGTACATCAACAAGAGGTTAGCCGCTCTAGATTCGATATGGGAGGAGTTTAACGACAATGATAGAAAGTTGCGTGAGTTTAATAATCCGAACCATACTTACTTTTTCGACAATCTTTGCGATGAGACTTATAATATCTACTTAGAAACGAAGCTATTGATTGAAAAAACTTAATCTATGCAGTAATTGCTTATACAATCATAATAGCAAACCATGTCATTCCGTTAAGCGGTGTCAAGAATGCAACGGATATCATAACACACTTTTGCACGAGGTATTTCACAATCAAAATGCGCCGTCAATAAATGCGTCACGAAATCAAACTGGACCGCATGAATATAGAGCGCACGTGGCGCAGCAATATGAATATGCAAATCAAGACCCAAACATCCTCTTAGCTACAGCCCTGGTCAAGATCCTGGGAAATGATGGTGTACCACGCACCATGCGCGCCTTAATAGACCCCGGTGCCCAGATGTGTTTGATATCGGAGAACGCAGCTCAACAACTAGGGCTGCCGCGACAACATTTTAAAGGCGTTATTTCAGGGGTGGGCCTCAATGACAGCATGTGTAAAGGCATGTTGTATTTAAATTGTTCATCTTCGAACGAAAAATATTTATTTACTGTGGAAGCCTTTATTATGAAGAATTTAACAAGAGAATTACCCAATTTCACTTTTCCCAAACCAAGATGGGAAATTTTGGACACCATACCGCTGGCGGACCCAAATTACAATGTCTGTAACACAATCGATCTGCTATTTGGCGCTGAAATCTACGCAACAATCATACGGAACGGAATATACAAGAATAAAAACTCACCCCTAGTCGTGCAAGAGACCTACCTGGGATGGATTATATGGGGTCGAGTACCGCGAAGTATTCACTGCAATTTGGTGATTAACAACATAGATGATATCCAAAAATTTTGGGAGATTGAAGATATTCCAGCATCTACACATCACATCTCTGAAGACGATGAATGCATCCAGTACTATAAAGCAACAACAAGAAGACTAGCAGATGGAAGATATCAAGTTCGAATTCCTCTGAAAGATGCTGGATTGAAAAGACTCGGTCACTCAAAAAATAAGGCCATTATGCAATTCCGTCAACTAGAGTGCAAATTCCATAAAAACAAGCATATTGCACAACAGTACAAGTTATTCGTACACGAATACCTATCTATGGGTCATATGAAACTAGCGCCGACGCATCAATTTAGCAATAAGGCCGGTGACACACAGGAGACAAGAGAATTATATTTACCGCATCATAATGTGATGAGGGAGTCAACCACCTCTGCCCTTAGAGTCGTCTTTAATGGGTCGTCGAAGACTTCTACAGGAGTAAGCCTCAACGACATAATGCACAAGGGGCCAAACCTTCAAAAGGACCTCTTGTCATTAATCCTGAAATGGAGACAGCATCGTGTAGCCTACATTGCAGACATCGAAAAGATGTTTCGACAAATCTGGGTACATGAAGAAGATCAGAGTCTGCAAAAGATTATCTGGAGAGACTCACCTCAAGCAAGGTTACAAGAATACCAGCTAACGACTGTTACATATGGCCAAAAAGCAGCACCTTTTTTGGCTATGATGACCTTGAAGCAATTAGCCAATGACGAAAGGTCAAACTACCCCGACGCCGCCCAGGCGCTCGAAGAATGTTTCTACATGGATGACCTACTTCATGGCTCTCATTCTGTCTCGTCAGCCAAGAAACTACAGCACGAATTGCAAGAGCTGCTACAATCAGGAGGTTTTTTCTTAAGAAAATGGATGTCAAACAAGCAAGAATTGGCAAAAATTGACAATCAAGAGTCATCGGCCGAAAATAACTACAGCTTTAAAGAAATGGAATCAAGCAAAACTCTGGGACTGCAATGGGATCCATCTCAAGATATATTTCATTTCCAACCAAAAATGAACACTATTTCTGACAACTCTCATACAACCAAACGTCAACTGTTGTCAGAAATCTCCAAATTATTTGATCCCTTGGGCTGGCTGACCCCCATTTCCACCAAATTAAAGCTACTTTTCCAACTTTTGTGGAAAACACCACTGAAATGGGATGACAAGATACCGAATGATGTTCACACTGAATGGGTTACTATCAAGCAAGACATAAACAATAACATAAACACATTTAAAATACACCGGTGGATCGGAACATATGTTACTAGTGATATCCAGTTACACGCCTTTAGCGACGCGACACCACGAGCTTACGCGTGCGCTATTTACTGCAAAGTAAACATTGAGGGCCAGCCAAAAATTATACTACTCACAGCAAAATCAAGACTCGTTTCGAATAATAAAGAAATTTCGCTACCAAGAGCGGAATTATGTGGAGCTCATCTAGCCGCAAAATTAATGATCAAGGTGAAACAATGTTTAAACAATCATAACATTGAAATTTATGGCTGGGTGGACTCGACAGCAGTATTAGGTTGGCTGCAAGGAGATCCTAATCGCTGGAATACATTTGTTGCAAACAGGGTGCGACAAATCACAGAAGTAATCCAACCGGAATGTTGGCGCTATGTTAAATCGGCAGATAACCCAGCTGACTGTGCAAGCAGAGGCATTTTGCCATCACAACTAAAACAACACCCTTTGTGGTGGAATGGACCCACCTGGTTACCGACATTCAAAGCAGATCAAGGACAAATGGATTACTCAACGGTCGAGGAGCAAAAGGTTACACAAGTTAGTAACATAGCAGTCAAAAACGAAGCCGACAATATCATCGATCTATTGGTGAATAAATACAGCTCATTTTCAATGCTCGTAAATGTCCTGGCTTGGGTCCGAAGATTCATCTCCAGAAAGCACGACAGAAAAACTGGAAGCAATCTTACCTTATCCGAAATAAGAGAAGCAAAAACCTTAATCATCAAGCGGATTCAAATTACGGAGTTCCACGACGAATATCAAAATCTAAAGAAGGGCGGTGCAGTCTCGCCTAAAAGTAACATACTTGATTTGTGTCCCTTCATGGATCAAGAGGGCATTCTTCGAGTTAAGGGTAGATTACGAAACGCATACATTACGTATGATATGAAGCATCCGATAATTTTACCACATAAGCATCGGTTAACCGACCTCATCATGGACCACGCCCATAAAATGGTTCTTCACGGCGGTGCCCGTTCAACCCTAAATTTCATTAGAAATAAATACTGGATAATCGGAGGCAATAGCGGAACCAAGCAATTTATTCGAAAATGCGTGACCTGCAAGAAACAAAAAGCCAACCTGCAACATCAAATCATGGGTGACCTACCAGCAGCAAGAATCAACCCATCACGACCCTTTGCCCACACTGGCGTGGACTTCACTGGTCATGTGTTTGTGAAGGCCAACAAGGGTCGAGGTATCAAGACCACTAAAGGATACGTTTGTGTATTTGTCTGCATGGCTACTAAAGCCGTCCATCTGGAGTTGGTATCTGACATGACAGCGTCTGCCTTCATCGCGGCGTTGCGGCGAATGGCAGCTCGCAGAGGAGCTCCGCTACACATGTATAGCGACAATGGCCGAAACTTCGTCAAAGCCAGCAGAATTCTTCAAGAAGAATATCTTCAGATCCAAAGCATCATGAATCAAGAAGTCATGGATGCCGTATTAAACATGGAAATCACCTGGCATTTCAACGCTCCCGCATGGCCAACAGCAGGAGGCTTGTGGGAAAGTAGCGTTAAAGCTTTCAAATTTCACCTAAAACGAGTCATCGGCGAGCAAAAGCTCACCTATGAGGAATTCAGTACCTTACTGACTGCAGTTGAAGGTTGCCTTAATTCAAGACCCTTGTGCGCTATATCAGAGGATCCCGATGATATTAACTATTTGACTCCTTCTCACTTTCTGAGCAGTGGGCCAACACTGACATTAATAGAAACAGAACGAGACTTGCGCACAAGGTGGCAACTCACTCAGAAAATAACACAAGATCTGTGGAAGAGATGGCGATCTGAGTACCTAGCACTGTTGAACGCAAGAAGCAAGTGGAAGAGACCGTTGCCTAACATCAGCGTTAATGACGTCGTGATCATACATGATGATAACCTGCCGCCCGGCAAGTGGGCAATGGGCAGAGTCATAGAGTTACATCCGGGACAAGACGGATACGTAAGGGTTGTCACCCTAAAAACGCAAAACGGAACCCTAAAACGACCAGTGCTTAAACTCTCCCTCCTGTCGGAACACACGGAAGAAGAACTTCCTAAGATCGATCCATTACATCAGCATCAGGAAAGCAATAAAGAAAGCTCAACAAGAAGCTCCCGAAAACCTAGCGCAAACAAGGCCAAGGTTACGCTATCGTCAATGTTCGCCGCACTGTTATTATTTCTAACATGCGTATCACCCGGGCAGTGCGATGTAAACATAACACCATTTCGCAAGACACAAGGACTATATTTCGATAAATTAGCAGACATGATGCTAATTCGAGATGAATGGAAACTCATTGTCTATTATAACATGGAACCGTATTGGGAAGCAACCACCTCATACCAAAAATATACGAGATTTCTAAAGGACACATGCGAAACAATCAAAACACAAGTCCATTGTGATATAATGTCATTACAACTACGTCATGGATTGTCCGAACTTGAGTACTACAACCACATGTTACTCAGTCAGCATTCGAGCACGCGACTTACGTCACTGCGATATAAACGCGGCCTTATCAAACGGTGTCGGTTACATCGCTAATAGCCTATTCGGCGTTCTGGACGAAAGGTTCGCCGAACAGTATCAGAGGGATATTACACTTTTACGAGACAACGCAAAGCATATGGCTTCGCTTTGGAAAAATCAAACGTCCATCGTCGAAGCGGAATATAACTTGTTAAAGCGTACCGAAGACACTATGAACCAACAGCACAAAGATGGTCCACCAACATATAAACAGTTTGGAAGAAGCCTTCAAGAAACTCCAACAAAAGGTTGAAACTACCAACATCATAAACGACTTCAACTTAGGAGCCACCATAGTAAGTAATATGCTCCATAATTTAAAAGAAATGCAGAACGTGTTATTAGACACCATCACAGACATTTATCATGGACGTTTCAATCTACACCTGCTAACTCCGGAACAACTTATTACGGAACTAAGCAATATAGCAAGCACCCTGCCAAGAGACGTCTCGCTGCCAATCAACGACTTTCACTCAGATCTGCACAAGATATACGATCTCCTTAAATTGAAAACAAGAATGATGGAGAACGTACTTATTTTTGAGATAAGACTTCCTCTCATCAGTAGAGATATTTTCGAACTGCTGAAGATTATTCCAATACCGTACAAAGCTGAAAGCAGGATAACTGCTATAATACCTATATCGGATTATGTATCTATAAACATGAAAAAAGATACGTATATCCCCATTTCGGAAAATGACGTCAGAGGCTGTATCATATCTTTGGAATCATATTTTTGCTACATCAAAAAACCTGTCTTCCAGCTTAAGGGCGACAACAGTTTTTGCGAAAGCGACCAATCGGGATGCAAAACTGTCACAACAACATGCATGAATCATTGGATCGAAAGTAATGCATTAAATACCTATATATACTTTTGTTGTGAGCAGTGTCAAGTTCGAACACTATGCGCGGATCAAGTAACCGCACATCAGCTGACGAATGCCGGCCTTATTAATATAGGTCACGGCTGTATTATCAAGACAGATAATTTCACCGTGTTTCCGCATAAACCTCACTGGTCGGAAATTAAACTGAAACCGGACTTATATAACCCGGTCATGGCGTCAATCAATCACGTCATCAACATCACTATTCCTCACCTTCAAGAGGCAAATAAATCTCGACTCCTGGACCTGGACACTAAGAAGCTAGGCGAGAGAATCGAGCAATTGAAGAACACTGAAGTTGTCTCCGAGAACATGTCGTATCACGATATTCATCACTACGCTATGATATACGTGATCCTCGGAGGATTTGGATTGACTGCATTGTGTATCACAATGAGAAGACTTCAATGGAGAGTACCGCCGCCACAAGTCGTCGAGGAGTTCCCAGTCTCCACGCTGCCCCCGCCCCGCGCGACCCCGCGCTCCGCCGCGGCCAGCTGCACCCACCAAACTGGCGTCGAGGACCACGAACAAGAAAATCCTTCGCGAATAGATAAAGCCACTTCACCCACGTTTAGAGTAGTCGCTTTCAATTAATATAAATAATTGCATTTTTTCTTTATCAAGTTTTACGCAGCATCTTCATCTCATTCCTTTCGCCCCCGGAATATGTACAAGTAAATTGCACATTCATCTAAACATTCATTTACACCATCAGCGTTATGTTTGTATAAAGTTTCGCAACCAGCCTATTAATTGTTCATTATTATCATCAAATTAATCACGTTCGCTATTCTATAAGTGTGCACACCTATCAAGTTAAATAAATCAATTTTATCTCATAAAATTGTCTTTCGTGTTCAAAAATACTATAAACAAGTCTATCAAGTAAATGTGAGAGTTAGCAAGTACTCTTACAAGATTGATGATAGGCAGCAGCGTCATCAATCATCATAATACATAGTCATCAGGATACATTAATGCGATTGCCAATCCGCTTGCCCAGCGTGGCAATTACGGGCATTTACTTCCTAATGCGTCTATAGATACGCATAGTTAATAAAAGAGGCCTACGTCCAGCAGTGGAATAGCGTGGTTCACTAAAGGTCGACACGTTTGTCACACATTAACCGCACGTTGTCCCCGCGATGTTTATGTTATGCGTTTGCGACTGACGTGTGACGAGCATTTTTTTATTATTTGCACTGCCCACTCTTTTGACTCGTTGACGCCGCGTTGTCCATTAGTGATCATTGGGTGGATCACGGGTGGATGAACTAGTTAACTCCTCGAACGTCTGAGTAGAGTTGCTGCCGCGTGTAATTGTTATAATGTGCGAAGACCTTTATAGTTTCGCCATTACATATCTGTCTGTACGCATGTCACAGACATTTTTAGAAACAGATTTTATGAACATTTTAAACGCAGTAGTATATTTAGTAAGCTGCTACTTTTAGACTCCATTCTCAAGGGGGGCACTGCATGCACGTAAATAAAGTAAACACGTAATCACTACCACAAAAAAAGTTCGTTTATAGCAAAAAATATTGTATCGTCTCTAAGTTTTGAACAGGTGGACCAAAAATTTCTTACTTAAAAACATTCCACAAAAAGTAAAAGTGATCCATTCATTAAAATGATACGAACTTAATCATAATAATTATTAACGACAAACGGGACTCGCATAGTTAAACTTCGTTTAATATCGTCGCTATACTTAGGTACTCAACCTCGGATATAAGGCTTGTCCACGAAATAAAGTACCCATCGTAAAATCAGTCTCCGGTGTTACACAATAGTCCCATGTAGTTCTAACAGCCATGGGAC